>JZKD02S0827606.1:0-15817 GCA_000966675.3 Picea glauca
CCTAGTTGAGCACTCTAAAGGAGGAAATATCCAAGATGGAATGAATTCTCAGGTAGAATTGAGTATGTTCCAACAAATTTTGGACATATGACGTTCAAAGGAAAAAGCCCCAGATATGTCAGACCTGTTTGTAACGATCCCTGTAATGTAGGAAAATTGTCGTGACACTTTACTCTTTTTTGTAACTGACCTCTATTTTTAGAACTATGAGAAAGTTTAATCGTTTTGAATCCTACAATGAATCCCCTATATATATATCATCCCGAGGATATATAAATGATGGAAAAAAGAGGAGCCTGCTCTCTGAGCAGGAAGACTTTGTAAAACTCTAGAGCTAGAATGAATATACAAATGCAGAAGCAAATTTTTGAACTGTTTACGAAAAGATTCTAATTGGCTATGATATGAGTTATGCCTTCTTTCATAGTATGTAATTCTTGTGACCTTTTATTTCATTTACACTTTCATCTGTCTAAATTGGAGAATCAAAAGCCCATAATTCATCGCACGATGCTCTTGGCTTAGAAATTTAGGTTATGTGTATTTCTTCTTAACCAATTTAGAATTCATTTTAATATGCTCTGATGCAGTTATATGTTTCTTTTCCTTTGATTCCATGCAAACCTCAAATATAAACTCAGAATCATCGCCTCATTTAGCCTTTTCCTCTTAATAGTTTTCATTATTTGTTGATGCATCGTTCATTCATGACTCCATAACTCAAATGTTATCTTAATTTCTTCAACAAATTTACAAAAAACCCCCAAAACAAACCAAATCTAGCCACCGATTTCCATAGAAACATCAAGTGACACAAGAGATCCCTCTCTGATTTGAACATGCTAGTGCTTCATCTCTAAAGTAGGTTGAAACAATTACCTCTTTTGTTTGTCTATTCAGCCAGACAAAATTTACATAGTGCTAACATGTTCCACATTTGAGAAAAGCTCCTAGGAGTGGTATTTTGAGAGAATAATAGAGGATGATATATTTCGTAGCAACCATACATGCCACAATGTCAAAGGAAACTCCACAAAGAGTTCCACTTTCTTTTTACTTGCTTTTGAAGAATATAGAGTAGAGAAACATCACCTTCTAGCTGGGTTTTCTCTCGTATTGTGTTTCCCAAGTTATATCTTGTGTTTATTTGTGGAGGCTCTATGAGTATTTATTTTTTTTATTTATTTTTTGATTTAATCTATTTCATACATTTTAAGCAGAAAACCAATAATTAAAGAATTTGAGATCTAAAGGAAATTAACCATTATCGTAAATATTTTAGTATTTTATTAAATCTGTTGTGATGACCTATCCAGTGGAATATTTGTGACAATTTACATATCAATAAACTATTCTAATAGATTTAAAGAATTTGATCTTTTCAGATAACCTACAAGAACATTTAATAACTAGGAAACATAAATTTTGATTCATCTGGAAGTAATTCCTTTATGAACTAATTACTGCATAGAATAAGGTTGAAAGATATGAAAATAAAATATCAAGAATTAATTCAAAAGATGTTTCATCAAATGATAACTAATAAATCATTTATTGAGACTACTAACAATCCATTCAACCATGAAAGATAACTTAAGAATAATTGAAATTCTTACTCGATGAATAAAACATTTAATTAATAGTAGAAGAATTCACAAAAAACAATAAAGGTACATGCAAACCTCAGTAAAACCAAAAACCTTGACTCTTAAAAGAGTTTCTGAATTAGCTTCCAAATATTTCTCTACTATAATTCTCCAAAAGTTTTCCTCAGTGTCAAAAATACCCTTCTTTGAGGCAAGTCCTTTGATTTATATATCGACAGTATAACTTAAAAATAGAATAAAGAAAAAAAATAAAAAAATAAACAAATAAAAAAAATATTGCATGTCATCAAACTACTGATAGACTAGGAGATTGGGTGGCCGCATGCTTAGCATCACACTAGACCTATTTCTCAAATAACTACTCACACAATCAGATATATGGGAAAACATGTTGATCCATAGGGAAACATAAGTTTTCTCTTTTAATTTTGAAACACTGAGTGTATCTTTGTATTTATGAGAAAAGTGACTTGAACCTAGTATTCGTATTGACTTGTCTAACCATATATCTTTGCATGTGTCCATGCCTTACTGGATTGCTTGTTTTGAGGTCAACTTCTCATTTATTGACAATCTTCTTGAATTCTGTAAGTATCTCACCCATAGGTCAAAATCCTTCTAGTTGGTAGAAACTAGGAAATCCATTATCCTCCATGAATTTATTTATATAACTCCAAAATTTTAAGCAAGTGGCCAATTTATTATCTTCTTGACTATGAGCTGGTGTGACTAGTTTTACCTAATACTATACCGCTCCTTTTATTCTAGCCACTTCATCCTCTACCAAAATCTTTATATCATGGTCTTATTCACCACAACCTTTCTAAATTTCTTCAATATATTCAATTTGATCATATTTTCTACCTTTCTTTGCATTCCATCTCAAAACCTCTTTGTATACTATGAATAACTACATGGTTCTTCTTGGATCTCTATGATCTTGACTAAAAAAATTCTTTTTACTTGCTCATGCTCCTTATCTATGTATAAAATTTCTTCTATAAATGGGGTAAGAACATCTTGGGATTATTTGTAATAACTCACCTAATTTATAAGGAACTCAAGTTCCTTTTTCATGCCCTCAACTTCGTGTTAATTTTCCCTAGCTTTGTTAATAGTAGCTTGGGATATAGCTAGTCCAACAAATATAAATTCCACAACATTTCACTTACCTTTTCCTTTTTTGTATCCAATAATAGTTCATCAATAGTACATACTACAAAAATATTGAAATTTATTTTCCCCTTCCTCTGTGTTCTCTTCATAATGGCCTGCCGACATCAATCATAGGAAATAGATTCTAGGTTAGCAACTTCATCTATAGGCTCGGAGATAGGTTGATCACCTTAGGAAATAATATTTTCTAGACTTCTTGGATTGTGAAAATGATCCATCTTTGATTCCTTTCCTTTATCCGTTACTTCAACTTCTTTAGGATTTTTACCTTTATCTACTATATGTGTCTCTTCTGGTTCTTTCTCTTTTTCTTGGTCATCTTCTCATGTCTTTTGATAATCTTTTCCTTAAACAATTTCTTCATCTTTACTTTGATCATATTTATGTGTCTTTGATGGTTCTCCATATTTATCAATTTCTTGTGTCTTTGATGGTTCTTCATCTTTACCTACTACTTGGTCCTTTGTCTTATCAAAAACATCCTCCTTTACCTAGGCACTTGCTTTGAGTACATATTCTTCCTTTTCCTTAGTTATATGAATAATATTTGTAGGAGTTCCTATATTTTGGGATCCTTGTTTCTGGTCTAATTCTTGCTTGTCAACCATTTCTTTTTGGACCAACTCTTCTTGGATCCTTTTATCCTCTTTTTCCTATTATTTCGTTCTTTCCTCAACAACTTGATTTTAATCTTATTCCCTCAGTCTTTTTTCTTCCTTTTCTTTCTTACACTACTCTTGCAACTCTCTATTTTTTTTCTCATCTTCAACTGATCTTCTTTTGTTTTCTATTTATTTCTAAGCAAAATATTCTTGTCATTTGTTACACATTTCTTCCTCTATTTTGCATTGAAGTTCCCACTCTTGATGCAATCTATCCCGTTCCTCTTGAAGGGCTTGTTGTTCTGCTTCTTCCCTCAACCTGATTTCCTTATGTCTTCTTTCTTATTCAATTTCTCTATTAACAACTACAATACGATTTATTTCCAAAATTTGTTCATACAAAGACATGCTTTTAAAAATAGTCATGTGATGGTCACTTCTTGTTTCCAACACTTCATCTCAACTTTGGGAATTTTTAGTGAATGCTTCCTCCTCCCACCTCTCATGACTATATGACCAACTATAGTACACATATTCATCATGTTGAAAAACTAGTCCTTTGGGATAGTGCCTTCTAAATCTTCTGGTTTTGAACTTATATTCCAAATGGATGAGCCCTTCTTGCATTTATTTCCTTATATCCTTGACAAAATAATGACCTATTTTGAAACCATAAGTGATAAAGGTACTTTTCTTTCCTTCCTTTGCTAGAGATGCAATGGACCTATGGATGATGGTTTGATAACATATTTCTCCCATAACCAATCTATCTAGGACATAGTTGGGAAACAAGTGATGTGCAACAATTTCCCCATAAAGCCCAAGTTATGTAAGTTCCTCTTCTAAATACCAATTGCCAATGCATGAAATAAGATCCTTAGCTTGATCAATAATTCTTGGGATTTTTCTAAATAAAATAATGAATACAACCTATCCAATAAAGACTCACATACAAGGGAATAATATTTTTGTACTTATTCTCCCAAAGCATATGAAAATACACATGGATTGGAGCTTATGAAATGTGCTAAACTAGATTTATCCTCAAGAATATGTTACTAGCGCATATCACATCTAATAGATATGAAGCCATATATAAGGAAGGAACAACACTTGGATCCTCTGCTACTTGTTGGGGCTTTTCAATTTTAGAACTCATTTGAATGACAAGATGGCTTCCCAATTGAAATGTTTTCTGGTGGTAGCCACTATATAGGCTAGTGGGATCCATGCATAAGTAAAATGAGAACAATCCTTTTCTCCATATAATTGACACCATAGAACCATGAGATACATATATGTTTCTCTTAATGCTATAATGTTGTACCATCTAAAATTCCTATGGAAGAACTTCTTATCTTCCTTCCACCAACCAGTTATTATATTCCCTAAGTCTTAATCATCACATAATCTTTTCACAAAAGCATTGTTGAGGATTACTTCTATTGTTAGCCAATTATTATCTTCCCTAACTCTTAATCATCACATAATCTTTTCACAAAGGTATTGTTGAGGAGTACTTCTATTGTTGGAAACTTTTAATGTTTGTCCACCTCTTGGTGTAGTAAATCCCCCATGCAATTACCCTTATCATCATTGAAGTGTGACTAATGAATCATTCAATTTCTTTTGCACAAATATTGTAGAAAGACCTAGTATACGGGTTCATTACTCTTTCTAGAGAAATTTTGGTAGCATAACCTTTCAAAACATGGATGGATGAAATGGGTGACCTCAATGGATTTATATATAGGAGAATAAGTGGACATTTTCTAGATCTATCTTTAAGTAGTGGGATAAGTTTATCTATTCAATACTAGATCAAATGCTATTTTTGGAAACAATGGATTGGTAAGGTCCACTACAACATTTTTGGAAGGTACACATCATTAATGGGTCAAAACAATAAATATTTTTATGTTTTTGGGGCCAATGCATGGGTTTTAAAGAGTTAAACATGCATTCCACATGTAGAAAATAGGAAAATATTATGCATTGGATTTTTGGTCAAATTTGAAAGTTTGACTTCACTAATGTGGAAAAATTGAGGTCATATGATGATGGAAATGAAGGATAAATTTTGTTAAAGCGACGTGTAAGGCTGAAAATACTCCCAACAAAATAGGCGAGAAAAAATAGGATGATAACAATTGCCCTTTGATGTGTGAGGTCAAGATCACATCATATGGCTGAAATACATCACAAGTCTCTTTCTATTATACTATAGGAGAAATACCATCGAAGCAAAGAGTAAGAACAATAAAAAAAGGAGGATAACCCTTGAAGTAGTTTGGAGAGACACCTAAAAAAAATGAATGAATAAGGTAAGGCAGGTATATAATATTAATATAATTAAGGTGGGAATCCCCATGATTGTGTAGCTGTGTCAATACAACATGGGATCACGACTTCATGGGGACAAAGATAGGTACACAAAATTTTCATGGTACAATACATCATAAATAATGGCTAAGAGGAACCCAATCCATGTACATAAATGTGGCCAATATCCAATCTAATCTGGGTACATATGAAGAAACAATATCACCTAGAGGGGTGCCATATCACAACAATTGAAGCCCCAAGGAAAAAATGAAGGGGCTCAATATATGAAAGAGATAACTCATAAGAAGCTTGTCAAAGGTGGATAAAATTAATTGATGCACAAAATCAAATAGATCCAAAGAAATGCAATTGAAGTTGGATCACTATTTCCAATGTATCTTGGACATAGTAGTAATAAATAGAATAGGAATCTCCTAAATAGACACAAAAATTGGTTGAAGATAGTCAAATATGTTTGGGGTCTTCAACGAAATTGATATGTTGGAACCAATCAAAGTGTACAATTATCCATAGTGTAATAAATACCTGAATTCGAGAACGTGAGAACCAATTAAGGCAAGGGATGATTAGGAATCCCCTTGCATAGTCCAAGTAATTCATCAATAAGGTAAATTGGGCCAAGATACATAATGCCTCTAGACTAAACCACTAGAATATAGGTGTTGAAGTTGATAGTCGAATATCTTGCTAAAAATCAAGCATGGGGGAACCTTTGTATTCTAGCACAAGGTTTGATACAAGAATGCAAAATAGGACTATTTTTGACTGAGACATTAAGGTACAAAGAAGGGAAAGAGTGACGTACTAAAAAATTACTTTGGTTCGACCATGATGTCAAGGATGACCTAGCATCAAGTGGACGATTCCAAGAATAGTAGGCTACAATAAGGAACACGTTTGATGAAGACAATCTTAGGGAATGGGTACACATGATAACTAGGGGTATGATATTGTAATGAGGAAGACCAGATGGGATCATTAATTGAGGAAATACTATGTGTGGATTGAAATAGTCAGATTCCATGGGGTGACTTATTACAAAGTGATATGAACAAAGGAAACTAGAGATGTTGATAGAAAGAGATTATATACATTTGAAAGTGTGTTTAGTATCACTTTTGATAGTTTCCAAAAAAATTAAAATAATTTGGGATAGTGGTACAAGTAAGGAGATAAGTTCTCTAAAAATGACCAAGTGAATCAATTTGAAGAGAATGATGGCAAATGTGAGTAACTAGGGGATGAGAACTGATGGTAATATCCTTGAAGGTGGATGAATGGTATAAATATATCATAATTGTTCTTCATAATATGGACGAGGCATAGCGATTATAACATAAATTTAATCATAACAAATAATTCTAATAAAGTAATACCACTTGAGAGTCTCAGGAAAGAAGTCAATGATCATAGTGAGAAGAAGCATGTTATTCAATTTTGATACACAACTTATTTGGATTCCAAATACTAGATGTGATCAAATTGAATGGGTGTTGAAATGCATGTGGGTACTAATCAATGGAAACCCATGGAGTTAAATAAATATCATTGGGAAAGAGTGAATGCAAAAGTGGTTGGGTTAGACCGCTAGTTGGGATAGGGGAAAAATTTTACCCCAAAAGGGAACAAAAAAGGCTAATGAAAAAAACCAGGTGGGGTGTATTACCTATATGAAATTTTGAAGAAGTATAGCTATACTAGTAGCATGGTTAATTATAAAGAGAGTGGTGGAACATAATTGGTGTTTCTATAAAGTACCCGTACACATGGAAATAATACTATAGTGTAAAAGTGCTTTTGAAAATAAAATCAATGGCATAGGTGACATGAACAACAAAGATCTTACATATAGATAATCTTCAAGGAAAATGAGGGCATTTTGATGAATTTCCAACCCATAAAATTATTTTTTTTGAAGAGGAATAGCTCGAGACAAGGAATTTTATGGTCCAAACGTTGTGTCAAATGGGGCCTTTATGAGGTTATATGGAGAAAAATTAATTCTTGAAAATTTTATAAATAGGCATAGACTTTTGTTAAGGGCGCTATATTACTAATTCTGAACAATAGGGATTAAAACCAAGGATGAGGCCCAGTTAGACTACTTCCTATTTGGTGTGGAAGAATACTTTGGGTTAATGGTTCAACAACCATTCAATGGGATTTAACAGCTTCTCTTGTCTCTTTTTGTTTTTTTTTAATATTATAAAATGATAGTAGAAAGTAAATTGTCTATATTGGATAATTATATTATTTTTCATCTATCTCAATGCTTTTAGAGTGGAAAAAACTGAAGTAATCAACTTGCAGGGTCATTTTAATGGTAGGTCCCTATTTGGAAAATTGGGGTTTGAAACCTTCTAGAGATCTCTTGAGGCATCAAATGAAATTTTTTGGGGTAATTGTTTTTTATCAAATTTAGCATAACCCTTGACACTATTCTACACATCGATACCTTTACAATGGTGCAAAAATCACATCAATAAGAGCTCATATGGAAAATTTATTCCTCCCACAAGTTTACCTATCATGTTGACCACCATCGTACAAGTGGATTCCATGTATGCCTCCATTATTCATGCATACTGGGATACACACTTATGGAATTTCAGTAAGATTATAGAAGATACAAAACCTTATCACAATTGAGGGTGAGGAAGTCAAAACCATACCCCTAGATGGATATCGGGTGATGTTAACTACCGGGCCTCTAGGGGGAAAATAGGTTCCATTATTTAGAATTCTATTTGTTCCACATTTGAGAAAATATCCTAGGAGTGGTATTTTGAGAGAATAATAGAGGAGGCCACAATGTGATGCTAACGCGGCCCCTTCACCACCCACAGGTCGGAAGGTCCACGCACCTACACATGATCTTCTTCCCTTTCGGGCCGAAGAACGTCAAATATTCTTCTGATTCCTTTCGAGAATCTTCCTTACCCACAGATTCTCTTCGGCTCAATTCCCCTTTCTGCACTCGGAGGATCGAAACTTCACGGCTTCACGAGTTCACTATCAATTTCGAGGCTCTTGAATCCTTGAGACACAATGTATCAGCCACGCTGACTTTCTCCCTCCGCTATCAGGGCCTTTCTCTATCACGACTTCGCAGCTCACGACACCAACCACTCAGGGTTCCAACCTCCGATACCCGATGCGCCAAAATGTCGAGACTCACGATCTCGCTTCCTCGCGACTTATCTACTCGCAAGTTTGAATAGATTCCTTATCAACTTCCGAGGTCCGAGGTGTCGAAACTCGTGACCTCTCTCCCTCGTGACCTCGCGATTTTCCTGACCAAGTTCTCGAGCCTTTTCCCGCGAGGTTCCGAGGCACGATCCCACGTGCGGATCCAACGGTCCTGACCAACTTGGATCGACGACTCTGTCTGTTCCTGAGCTTAGAACCTTTTCGTGCTGTGCCGATAAATTTTCTGTACCTTCCCGAGATCCAACGATCCTCAGAATTTCTTGAGATCTCCTCGGAGGGTCTCGACCGTCCGTTCTCCCTGAGAATTCTACGCACTGAAACAAGTCTTTTTTCCTCCAAAACTTGTTCACCTGTGCGCCAACCTTTAGTACTTGCTTGAACTCTTCAAACACACTTCTCTCTTAAGTCCTTCGACAAACTCGAAGACTCTATCCTTCCTGAGCTTCCTTCACGACTCCAGGTCCTTAGAAAGAAGTCTTTTTTTTTTTTTTTTGCTCCCACTCCTTGCGACAATCATTCAACAACTCTCCAGGGTTGAATCCCTTCGACTCTGCGCAACTCCAGCAGCAGCAGTCTTGGATTTCCTTTGCTCAGATTACAACTAAGACTTCTTCTTCAACCTACGCACTCCCTACACAGCTTCAGCAACCCACTTCCACTTCTATACGAATGAGAACAAAAGTTAAACTACTGAGCCTTCATCAACGCACTCCTTGTGGATGAATTTGACTGCACACCTTGCAGGAATCTCCTGGCTCAGATAGAGAAACAATTGAACCTCACTCTCTCTTTGCCTTCTAGACTTCCGATTGAACCATGAAATCACATGCAAAACATATATAAGCAAATGCATAACAAGAAAGAAAACATTCACGAAGCATATCATCAATACGTAGAGAAGTAACACAAATCCATGAATTTGAATCAAAGCTTTCTTCTATTAATTCAAACGTCTGTACATGGGTGTTCTTCATACAATCCTCTGCCTGCTCTTCTCTTTTGAAATCTCTAGCTTGATCAATCTTTCAATGATACAATGAGGGTGTCTATATCTTGTTTCTCTATTGGACTCTACGCTATCAAATCTACAATTAAATCTACCTATCAGCATTAACTATCTTAAATGTCGTCTATCTACCTAAGGACGTGAGCTATCTGTTCAAGGTCCATTTTAATATAAAAAGTGCACTTCATTAATTTCACACATTAATGTTTGGCGCAACAAATATCAAGGCATTTTCAAAATTTGTGCTGGCGCTGTCCAGCTGTCCTCTGCTTTCATGCTGGCTCGCTTGACGTGGGCGATGCTCCTGCATCATACTCCCTCTCTTGAAAAATTTCATGGGCTCCTATCCATGAGCTCCTGCATGGTCTTCCCATGCTTCTGTATCATTGCTTCAGTTTCCCAGTTGGCATCTTCCACTGGATGATTCTTCCACTTGACCAGATACTCAAAATACTGCTTTCGCCTGATCTTCTTACCCACTCTCCTATCCATTATGCACTCCATCTGTGGCTTTTATGCAATCGACATCTGCTTCTGCCATTGGACTTCTGGCTGTTCATCATCTCCAGCTCCTGCTTCCTCAGCCTTATATGGATATAAGTTTGAGACATTGAATGTCATAGATATTCCGATGCCATCCGACAACTCAATTTCATACGCATTCTCTCCGAATTTCTTCAGGACTCGGCATGGTCTGATTTTCTTCATTTTCAACTTATTATATGTTCCCCTTGGGAACCTTTCCTTCCTCAAATGTGCCAGAACTAGATCACCCACCTTGAACTGAAGTTGTCTTCGATGTTGATCTGCTCTGCGCTTGTACTCTTGATTTGAATCTTGCAGTCGTTGCTTCACCTTGCTGTCAAGTTCTTTCATTGCCTCTTCGAATTATTCAGCGCTAGCACTGCTAGTCGCAGTCTGATCTGAATCCATCAGTTCAGATACTCCCCTCGGCTGCATCCCATATACAACCTGAAATGGACTTCTCCCGGTGCTCCTATTCACCGAGTCGTTGTACGCGAACTCTGCCTGTGGCAACACATTGTCCCAACTGTTGTGGTGTTCTGCCACCAGGCTTCTTAGTAAGCCTCCCAGAATCCTATTTACTACCTCTATTTTCCCATCCATCTGAGGATGATAAGAAGAACTAAACATCAAGTTAGTTCCTAGCTTCTTCCATAGCATCCTCCAAAAATTCCCTATAAATTTGGTGTCTCTGTCCGAAACTATGCTTTTTGGCAATCCATGGAGTCAAATGACCTCCTTGAAAAACAAATTTGCAATGTGAGTCGCATCGTTGGTATTCTGGCATGCAATGAAATGTGCCATTTTTGAAAACCTGTCAACCACCACAAAGATCGAATCAACACCTCTTTGTGTCCTTGGCAAACCCAATACAAAATCCATGTTGATCGCCTCCCATGGCCTTTCTGGTATGGGCAATGGCTGATAAAACCCTGCATTCTGCTTTTTCCCTTTCGAATGCTGACAAACCTGACATTTGTCAAAAAATCTCTTGACCTATGGGCACATCCCCGACCAAAAGTATGATTCTCTTAGCTTCGTAAATGTTTTGTCTTGGCCAAAATGCCCTGCCAATCCACCATTGTGTTTCTCCTTCAACAGGTTCTCCCTCATGGAGAAATTTGGAATACACAGTTGATTACCTCTGAACAACAATCCTTCCTGGATCATATAATCTATCCATGGGCTTCTGTCTCTGAGAACTAGATTCTCAGTTGCTTCATATGCCTCTGCAAAATCTGCATCTACTTCATACATGTCCCTAAGAATTTCAAAACCCAATGTCTTGACTCGGAACTCCTGCAGCAATAAACACTTCCTGCTCAAAGCATCAACCACTTTGTTAGTAGTACCTGAAATGTGTTTAATTACAAATGTAAAATTATGCATATATTCTACCCATTTTGCATGTTTCTGATTCAACTTCTCTTGTTGACTCACAAACTGTAATGCATGATTATCACTGTACAATACAAATTCCTTCGGGATCAAGTAATGCCTCCATTTCTTCAATGCCTGTATGATAGAATAAAATTCCTTATCATACGTGGAGTATTTCAGCTTCGCCTCATCCAGCTTCTCGTTGTAATATGCGACTGGTTTGTCCTCCTGGCTCAAGACTGCTCCTATGGCAAACCCGCTTGCATCACATTTCACTTGAAATGTCTTCTAAAAATCTGGCACCACCAACACTGGTTGCTCTGTGATCTTTCGCTTCAACAGATTGAATCTTTTCTCAGCCTCAACTATCCAATGAAAAGACTTATGTCGCTTCTTCACTGTGTCCATCATTGCTGCGCTAATCCCACTGAAATTCTTGATGATTTTTTTGTAGAAACTAGCTAAACCATGAAAACTTCTCACCTCGAAAATATTTCTCGGTGATGGCCAATTCTTTATCACCTCCACCTTGTCCGGATCCATCCTCAATTCATTTGCCGATATGACAAATCCCAGATAGATGAGCTATGTCTTCATGAATGAATATTTCTTCATGTTGATCAACAACTTCTCCTGCTGTAGCTTCCTCATCACAATGGCCAAATGCTTCAGATGTTCAGCCTCTGATTTACTGTAAATCAGTATGTCATCCAAATAAACAATGACGAACTTCCCGATGAACTCCCTCAGGACTTCGTTCATCAACCTCATAAACGTACTTGGCGCATTTTTCAAGACAAATGGCATGACTAGCCACTCATACAATCCTTCGTTTGTTTTGAAGGCTGTCTTCCACTCATCGCCTTCTCTCATGCGAATCTGGTGATATCCGCTTTTCAAATCTATCTTTGAAAAAAACTTTGCCCCACTCAGGGAATCCATCAAATCATCCATTCTCGGAAATGGAAACCTGTATCTAATGGTTATCTTGTTAATCGCTCTTGAATCAGTGCACATCCTCCAGCCTCCGTCTTTCTTCGGACCGAGTACTGTTGGAACAACACATGGACTCAAGCTTTCCCTAACTAATCCTTTGTCCATCAAATCCTGGACCTGCTTCTTGACCTCCTCATTCTTCTGCGGCGTCAACCTGTACGCGGCCTTATTCGACAAACTAGCTCCTGGTATGAGGTCTATGTGATGACTCACACTTCTCATCGGTGGCAACGAGTGAGGTAACTTGTCCACTATGATGTTAGCGAACTCTCCCAACAGTTCCTGAATTTCATCCGACAATTCATCCACTCTTGTGCTAGTCAGAATGATTCTCGGTTTTTTGACCACAAAGAATTGTGGATCTTCCTTCTTCTCCATATCTGTGAGAAGTTCCTTCCCACTCATGAGAAGTATTGTGTTACTTACTTCCAGCTTCACCTCTTTATCCTTTATCGGAAGCAACCTATGTGTCCTCCCATCCTTCTCCAGGGTATATGTGTTCATTCTCCCATCATGAACCACATTTCTGTCATATTGCCATGGTCTACCCAGCAATAAATGACATACATCCATCGGAATGACATCACAGAGTACTTTATCATTATATCCACCTATCTTGAATTCAACCAAACACTGTTTAGTGACATTCACCTAATGTCCCTGCTGTAGCCATGAAACTTTGTATGGACTCGGGTGATCAGTCGTCCCCAGCTCCAATTTCTCCACCATCTCGGTTGAAACGAGATTGTCTGTGCTTCCACTATCAACAATAACCTTGCATACCCTGTCCTTGGTCTTGCAAGATGTTCTGAATAGTCTGGTCTTTTGAACTGAACTGTCCACCTCCTTCTCAGGTGTCAAAAGGACTTTATGCATCCCAAGCGATCTTCCGTCTTCTGCATATTCGGTCTCAGCATCCCACTTTTGTGCTTCAGTGATGTGAGCTTCTCCTCCATCCTTCTTCTTTTCCGGACACTCAAATGACTTGTGCCCATTCTCCCCACATGTAAAACATGTGATTACTCCTCCTCGGCCTCTTCCTCTGCCTCTGGTACGAGGAAAAGTATTTGTGTCAGCATAATCTGCTCGCTGATCAATTTGCTGCCCTCTCTGTTCCATGTATGATCCCTTCTGTGAGGTACCACCTCTTTCTATCGTACCCTGAGGTTTCTTCCATTCCTCCTTGGGTTTCTGATATTTATCCTGGGCAACTGCTTTGCCCCTTGGCTGGCTTCTGCCTCGCCCTCACTGACCTTTCTTTCGGCTCAACTTTTCTTCGGCTTTCAGAGCCATCTGATAAGCATCCTCTACCGTTCGGATGGTTACCATGCTCAATTCATCCTGAATGTCGTATCTCAGACCATTCAGGTATCTGGAAACCTTCTCATCATCGCTCTCCCGATGACCTTCTCTGATGTTCAGTCGATAGAATTCTTCAATGTATTCTTTCACTGTCATTAGCTTCTGTCTCAGGGTCTGCATCCGCCTGAACAAAGTTATTTGATAATCCCTTGGGATGAACTTCGCCTTCATTTTCGCGATCACTCTATCCCGGCTTTTAATCTTCTGCTTGCCTTTGTAGCGTCGGTCAGCTTGTAGCTCATCCCACCACAATGATGCATGTCCTTTCAAGCGTGTAACAACATGCTTGACTTTCTTATCCTCTTCGATATCCTCATAATCGAAGTAAGTGTCAAGATCCCTAATCCAATCTAGCAGGTCCTCTGCATCCAGATTTCCTTCATAGACTGGAATGTCCATTTTGGCTTTTGCACCCATTTTGGAAATGGATTTGATAAACCGCTCTGTTGATGCATCCTCTGCTGTGACCTCTTCTTCATTTCCATCTTCCTCTTCAACTTTGGAATCACTAAGATCCCCTACACCAACTCTACGTCTATGAGATGTCTCCATCTCCTCAAGCCTTGCTCAGAGATCTCTCATCTATCTTTCCATTTCTGGATTTCCTGTCGGCCTACCTCTTCTTCGCACCTCCTTGTCTTCTGGGTCCGGTGATTGTCTCTCTCTTCTGGGCGGCATGGTGAATTTTCTTCTCTTGCTACAGAAAGCAAAAGATATTCCCCACTCTGATACCACTCTGATGCTAATGCGACCCCTTCACCACCCGCAGGTCGGAAGGTCCACGCGCCTACACAAGATCTTCTTCCCTTTTGGGCTGAAGAACGTCAAAGATTCTTTTGATTCCTTTCAGGAATCTTCCTTACCCACAAATTCTCTTCAGCTAAATTCCCCTTTCTGCACTCGGAGGATCGGAACTTCGCGGCTTCGCGAGTTCACTATCGATTTCGAGGCTCTCGAATCCCCGAGACCCGATGTATCATCCATGCTGACTTTCTCCCTCCGCTATCAGGGCCTCGCTCTATCGCGACTTCGCAGCTCGCGACACCAACCACTCGGGGTTCCAACCTCCGATACCCAATGCGCCGAAATGCTGAGACTCACGATCTCGCTTCCTCGTGACTTCGCTACTCACAAGGTTGAATAACTTCCTTATCAAATTTCGAGTTCCGAGGTGCCAAAAATCGTGACCTCACTCCCTCATGACCTCACGATTTTCCTAACCAAGTTCTTGAGCCTTTTCCCGCGAGCTTCCGAGGCATGATCCCACGTGCGGATCCAACGGTCCTGACCAACTTGGATCGACGACTCTTTTCGTTCCTGAGCTTAGAACCTTTTCGCGCTATGCCGATAAATTTTTTGTAACTTCCCGAGATCCAACGATCCTCGGAATTTTGCGAGATATCCTCGGAGGGTCTCGACCATCCATTCTCCCTGAGAATTCTACGCACTGAAACACGTCTTTTTTCCTCCAAAACTTGTTCACCTGTGCACCAACCTTCAGTACTTGCTCGAACTCTTCAAACACACTTCTCTCTTAAGTCCTTCGATGAACTTGAAGAATCTATCCTTCCTGAGATTCCTTCATGACTCCAGGTCCTTAGCAATAA
>JZKD02S0827606.1:15830-30752 GCA_000966675.3 Picea glauca
TTTTGCTCGCACTCCTTGCGACAATCATTCAACAACTCTCCAGGGTTGAATCCCTTCGACTCTACGCAACTCCAGCAGCAACAGTCTTGGATTTCCTTTGCTCATATTACAACTGAGACTTCTTCTTCAGTCTGTGCACTCCCTGCACAGCTTCAATAACCCACTTCCACTTCTGTACGAATGAGAACAAAAGTTAAACTACTGAGCCTTCATCAACGCACTCCTTGCGTATGAATTCGACTGCACACCTTGCAGGAATCTCCTGTCTCAGATAAAGAAACAATTGAACCTCACTCTCTCTTTTCCTTCTAGACTTCCGATTGAACCGTGAAATCACATGCACAACATATATAAGCAAATGCATAACAAGAAAGAAAACATTCACGAAGCATATCATCAATACGCAGAGAAGTAACACAAAGCCATGAATTTGAATCAAAGCTTTCTTCTATTAATTCAAACGTCTGTACATGGGTGTTCTTCATACAATCCTTTGCCTGCTCTTCTCTTCTGAAAGCTCTGGCTTGATCAATCTTTCAATGATACAATGAGGGTGTCTATATCCTGTTTCCCTCTTGGACTCTACGCTATCAAATCTACAATTAAATCTACATATCAGCATTAACTATCTTAAATGTCGTCTATCTACCTAAGGACGTGAGCTATCTACTCAAGGTCCATTTTAATATACAAAGTGCGCTTCATTAATTTCACACATTAATGTTTGGTGCAAAAAATATCAAGGCGTTTTCAAAATTTGTGTTGGCGCTGTCCAACTGTCCTCTTCTTTCATGCTGGCTCGCTTGACGTGGGCGATGCTCCTGCATCACAATGTCAAAGACAACTCCATAGAGAGTGCCTCTTTATTTGTACTTGCATTTGGAAAATAGAGAGTAGAGAGACATCACCTTCTATCTGGGTTTTCTACCGTATTGTGTTTCTTAGGTTATATCTTGTGTTTATTTGTGGAGGGTCTATGAGTATTTATTTTGTTCCTTATTTTTAGCATTTAATTTATTTCATACATTTTAGGAAGAAAACCAATAATTAAAGAATTTGAGATCTAAAGGAAATTAACCACCATAGTAAAAAAATTAGTATTTTATTAAATCTGTTGTGACAAACTATCCAGTGGAATATTTGCGACAATTTACATATTATTAGAATATCCTAATATCTTTAAAGAATTTCATCTCTTCAGATAACTTACAAGAACATTCAATAACTAGGAAAATTAACTTTTGATCCATGTGGAAGTAATTCCTTTATGAACTAATTAGTACATAGCATAAAGTTGAAAGAGATGAAAATAAAATATCAAGAATTAATTCAAAAGATGTTTCATCAACATGATAACTAATAAAGCATTTACTGAGACTACTAGCAATCCATTCAACAAGGAAAGATAACTTAACAATAATTGAAATTCTTACTCGATGAATAAGACATTTAATTAATAGTAGAAGAATCCACAAAAAACAATAAAGACACATGAAAACCTCGGTAAAACCAAACACCTTGAATCTTAAAATATTTTCTGAATTAGATTTAAAATATTTCTTTGCTACAATTCTCCAAAAGTTCTCCTCGGTGTAAAAAACCCCTTCCTTGAGGAAGATCCTCTCATTTATCTATCAACATTATAACTTAAAAATAGAATAAAGACAAAAAATAAACAAACAAAAAAAATATTGCATGTCAACAAACTGTTGACAGACTAGGAGATTGGGTGGCCACATGATTAGAATCATACTAGACCTATTTCTAAAATAACTTCTCACACAATCAGAGACATGGGACAACATGTTGATCCATAGGGAAACTTAAGTTTTCTCTTTTTATTTTGAAACATTGAGTGTATCTTTCTATTTATGAGAAAAGTGACTTGAACCTAGTATTCATCTTGATTTCTCTGACCAAATATCTTTGCATGTTGCCATGACTTACTAAATTAATTTTTTTGAAGTCAACTTCTCATTTATTGACGATCTTCTTGAATTCTGTAAGTATCTCATCCATAGGTAAAAATCCTTCTAGTTGGTAGAAAATAGGCAACCCATTATCCTCCATGACTTTATTTATAGAAATCCAAAATTTTAAGTAAGTGGCCCACTCATTATCTTCTTGACTATGAGCTGGTGTGACTAGTTTCACCTAATACTATACTGCTCGTTTTATTCTAGCCACTTCGTCCTCTACCAAAATATTAATATCATGGTATTATTCACCACAAATTTTCTAAATTTCTTCAATATATTCAATTTGATCCTATGTTTTACGTTGCTTTGCATTCCATCTCAAAAACTCCTTGTATACTATGAATAATTTCAAGGTTCTTCTTGGAGCTCTATGGTATTGACTAAAAAATTTATTTTTACTTACTCATGCTCCTTACCTATGTATACCATTTCTTCTATAAATGGGGTAATAACATCTTGGGATTATTTGTAATAACTCACCTAATTTATAAGGAACTCAAGTTCCATTTTCATAACCTCAACTTCGTGTTCATTTTCCCTAGATTTATTAATAGTAGCTTGGGATATAGCTACTCCATTGAATAGAAATTCCACAACAATTCACTCACCCTTTCCTTTTTTGTATCCAACAATAGTTCATCAATAGTACATACTACAAAAATATTGAAATTTATTTTCCCCTTCCTCTATGTTCTCTTCATAATGGTCTGTCGACATCGATCATAGGTGATAGATTCCAGGTTAGAATCTTCATCTATAAGCTCAAAGATAGGTTGATCACCTTAGGAAATAATATTTTCTAGACTTCTTGGATTGTGAAAGTGATCCATATTTTATTCCTTGCCTTTATTAGTTACTTCAACTTCTTTAGGATTTTTACCTTTGTCTACTATATGTGTCTCTTCTGGTTATTTCTCTTTTTATTGGTCATCTTCCTGTGTCTTTTGATAATCTTTTCCTTAAACAATTTATTCATCTTTACTTTGATCATCTTTCTGTGTCTTTGATGGTTCTCCATATTTATCAAAGACTTGTGTCTTTGATGGTTCTTCATCTTGACCTACTACTTGGTCCTCTGTCTTATCAAAACCATCCTCCTCGACCTTGGCACTTGCTTTGAGTACATCTTATTCCTTTTCCTTAGTTATATCAATAATATTTATAAGAGTTCCTATAGTTTGGGATCCTTGTTTCTTGTCTAATTCTTACTTGTCAACCATTTCTTTTTGGACCAACTCTTCCTGGATCATTTTATCTTCTTTTTCCTATTGTTTCCTTCTTTCCTCAACAACTTGATTTTATTCTTATTCCCTCAGTCTTTTTTCTTCCTTTTCTTTATTACACTACTCTTGCAACTCTCTATTGTTTTGCTCAACTTCAACTAATCTTCTTTTATTTTCTATTTATTTCTAAGAAACATATTCTTGTCATTTGTTACACAATTATTCCTCTATTTTACGCTAAAGTTCCTGCTCTTGATGCAATCTATCCCATTCCTCTTGAAGGGATTTTTGATTTGCTTCTTCCCTCAACATGATTTCCTTATGTCTTATTTATTATTCAATTTCTGTATTAGCGACTACACCACGATTTATTTCCAAAAGTTGTTCATCTAGAGACATGCTTTAAAAAATAGTCATGTGATGGTCACTTCTTGTTTCCAACACTTCATCCCAGCTTTGGGAATTTTTAGTGAATGCTTCCTTCCCACATCTCATGACTATATGGCCAACTATAATACATGTGTTCATCATGTTGCAAAACTAGTCCTTTGGGATAGTTCCTTCTAAATCTTCTAGTTTGGAAACCAAATTCCAAATGGATGATCCCTTCTTGCCTTTATTTCCTTATATCCTTGACAAAATAATGACCTATTTTGAAACCATAAGTGATAAAGGTCCTCTGCTTTCGTTCCTTTTGTAGAGATGCAATGAAACCTTAGAGGATGGTTTGATAACATATTTGTCCCATAACCAATCTATCTAGAACATAGTTGGGCAATAAGTGAGGTGCAATGTTTCCCCATAAAGCCCAAGGTATGTAAGTTCCTCTTCTAAATACCAATTTCCAAAGCATGAAATAAGATCCTTAGCTTGATCATTCAGTCTTGGGATTTATCTACATAAAATAATGAAATACAACCTAACAAATAAAGAATCACATATGAGGGAATAATATTTTTGTACTTATTCTCCCTAAGCATATGAAAATACCAATGGATTGGATCTTATGAAATTTGCTAAACTAGATTTATCCTCCAGAATATGTTATTAGCGCATATCACATCTAATAGATATGAAGACATATATAATGAAGACACAACGCTTGGATCCTCTGCTACTTGTTGTGGATTTTCAATTTTAGAACTCATTTGACTGGAAATGATGGCTGCCCAATTGGAATATTTTCTGGTGGTAGCCACTATGTAGGCTAGTGGGATCCATGCATAAATAAAATGAGAAAAAACCTTGTATCCATATAATTGACACCATAGAACCATGAGATACATATATGTTTCTCTTAATGTTGTAATGTTGTACCATCTAAAATTCCTATGGAAGAAATTCTTATCTTCCTTCCACCAACTAGTTATTATCTTCCCTAAGTCTTAATATTCATAGAAGATTTTCACAAAGGTATTGTTGAGGAGTACTTCTAATGTTGGAAACTTGTAATATTTTTCCAGCTCTTGGTGTAGGAAACCCCCCCATGCAATTACCCTTATCATCATCGAGCACAAAATTCTTAGAACTAGTGTGACTAATGATCCATTCAATTTCTTTTTCACATGGAAAAATGGGTGCTCTAGCTGCAACAATGTGTAGGTGATATCTCCTAATATTCATAAAGTCATTGTCATCTAATTCCGTTACATTAGGGTCATTGTGGGGTGTGGCTAATGAAATTTTCAATTACTTCCCAATTAACTTAGTGAGCAACTAAAGAGTTGTGCATTTAATTATCAATCCAAGGTCATCTCTTACTTACGAATTGTCGTGCACCATATATGAAAATATTAGTACTATTTTAGATAAATAGTTGTAGTAATTTTTATGTCACAATTCAAGGCTTCAAGTTACTCAATTAAGGTACCAAATTATACTAGTGCGGGAAAGTAAATAACACACTTGCAAAAATAAAATCACGCTTGCAAAAATGGAAATCCCACTTGCGGAATTTGAAATCACACTGCAAAAATTGAAATCACACTGGCAGAAATTGAAATCACACTTTGCGGAATTTGAAATCACACTTGCGGAAATGAAATCACACTTTGCAAAAATTGAAATCACACTTCCAGAAATTAAATATACACTATGTTCTATTTGTGACTTTCTCAAGTAGAATGAAGGTCTTGTTCTATTGTAACAATTATGTGTTCACACATTTGATAACAATCCAATGTAATATCATTCTGAAACAACTAAAGCTATTATAAATCAGAATGTAAATAGAATAAATTGCAACTGGAAGGAGAGTTGCAACAATGTGAGTTGCAACAACAAATATGAAACACAAAAGAAATCATAGTGACACGATTTGCAACAATGTGAGTTGCAACAGTGTAAATTCCAATGCGAAAAAATTCAAAGCAAGGTGAATTTCATTATCTAGAGCTGTAATAACATCTGCGGTCATGAACTCATAGAAATCGAAACAATGTTGAATTGCAATTTACAATTATGAATTCTTTTAACACTAATTGAATATCAACCATGCATGAATTGCAATTACTATTTCTACGAAATTGGAATTGCAACAGACACATAAATTAAATGATTACTGAAACAAATGAATATAATTGAGAGATTAAATCCGATGCTAATATACAAGTAGTAATTGACTAAGGAGGGGGACCTACCCCCTTACTCAATGTAGTGAGATACATAACCAAGATCACATGATCACCAACACATCAAAACATAAATATGAGTGTGAATGGCAATTATATTGTAGAAGTATGAAAATACAATAGTAGTCAAATGCTTATCACTAGAGTTCCCCCCCTTAGCTCCGGGGAAGCTGAGTTTCTTATACAATATGATTAGTGTCTAAGATTATAAAAAGGAATGAATGGAAAACCATGAGAATCCGGTTGTTCATCTGGTTACAATGATTTTTCTAAATTTTAGAAAATATCTACGTGTGTTGACTTGGTGGAAAAACCAATTCCTCTTTTGGTCATCTATTTTCCTCCTTTTGCTAAATTCCTCTATGAAGACTATTTCCTAAACGTCGGTTGCAACATTGACTACTATGTTGGTGATTTTATATTTGGAATAGTACCAATGGTGTACTCGGATTTTCAACAACAGAAAATATGTTTGGTGTTGCAACGATTAGTTGGAGTACACTTGGAGTTGCAACAATTAGATAGTTCCTGGAATCACAAAAACAAAAAGTGTGCATGGAGTTGCAACACAGAGGTATTGAAACCACCATGATGATTTTTAGTTGTTACATTACTCTTGTATATCAATATTAGTACATGAAAGTAGCTAGTTCCTTTAATAATTATGCAAGAATAGCATAATAATGACATATGGGAAAGATGTGTACCTTGATGATAAATGTGGAAAATCTAGATAAGGAGAGTATTAAAAAGGAAGTGATCGATGAAAAATGTTAATAAAAAAGGTATTATAAGGGTGCTTAAATTATGCCAATTTGGGCACCCTTCATCTCCCCCAACCCAAAACTATTGCATGTCCTCATGCAACCAACAATCACTCAATGTTATAGAAGTCAGGGTGACCTTGGGGGTTACTGATAGAACATATAACCTCTTTTGTTGCCTCATTTATACCCTATTCTTTATAATTTCTCTATTGTCTTGTTCTATATTTGTTTGAGTGGCCTCATCAACTAACATGAGATGTGTATCCTGGAAAACTATGTCGTTTGTTTCTTTGAGTTGAGCTATTTCTTGTGAGTTGGTGAAGGGTTCCCCTACAACAAGAGGACTTGTTGTAGGTTAACCTAATTTCTCAAGTTCCCTTTGTTCCTCAATATCTTCTCCAAGCATTTTTAAATTGATTTGTTGTTTCCAATTATTCATTCTTAACATTATGTTTTCTCTCACCAAAGATGTATAAATAGGTAGAGAGTGTGGGATAATTATCCATCTATGAATTATTCTTTATTTTGGAGTAGAATCTTGTGTTTGTGGTTCATGTAGACCTAGGCCTGGTGCATCACATGAGTCATCTCCTAGTGGAACCTCCTCTGCTTCATGTTCTTCCTGTGAATGGGTAAGTCATTTCCCAAGAGGTCCTTCTACTAGTTCTTGTGTGACAGTAAGGGCCTTTGGTTCTACTTCTTGCTTCTCTTCTATAGTAGAAACATTTGATTCATCAAGAGTGCCTCTTATTGTTTCAAAAAGAGGCATTGTTTCTTGTTTTTTTTACTCAATTATGTACTACTATATCAATGAGAACTTTCCACTTCGCTATGTATGTTGTATTGCTAGATTGATCAAGCTGGTGCATTTGAGGCCTTGGAGAATGTGTTGGGTCCTCTTTCATTGTTGGATCTTGTTCTTGAGAAGGGTTCCCATTGGTTCTTGTGGATTAGTGGGTGCTTCCACCTCTAACTCTTCTTCATTTGAATATTCTTCCAGTTGAGTACTGAGTATTTTTCCAAGAGTGCGTTGGTCTGGTTCTTATGTGTTAGCCAAGGCCTCGTCGAATTTTGGATCAATTACCTCCTCTGGTTCTTGCGTGATAGGGGAGGGTTTTGGTTATTATTTTTCTTGGTAATGGGTTTGTTCCTTGGATTCCATAATTATCTTATTTTTATGTTGAGTTACAACGAGATGAATGGTTTTTCATTTCCTTGGAACCAAGGTTTTTTAATTTGTGAACCCTATAACTCTCTTTGTGGGAGGTCGGCTAGCCATTATTTACACATCACTGTCATTGTATACTTTTACTGGAGTTGCAGCAGGATGGCCCTTTTTCCTGGTTGGCATCCTATATTTCTTTGGTGGGGGATTTGTAGCGGTGGGGCTCGTTGTATCTGTGGCGCTGTTACCTGGTGGAGGAGTCGTAACATATTAACTCAGTGTGTCTGTAGTATTGGTATCTGACAAAGGATTTGTAACTATGATCAATGTCTGAAGGGAAGGTGTCTCCTATTGGGCATCCTGAAGTGCATCCACTTCACCTTGAGTGAGCATAGCAAGTGGTTGGATGATATTGTTCCAAGTACAACCTTCTTTGTGTAGTGCATCCTCCACCAAAAGATTTATAAGGTTGTGGAAATATACAACTTATGTCAGGTTATTTTCCCTTTCAACCAACGTGACCATCATCTACAATGTCTGGAATAAGAAATATGGCATGTTGATTGGTCGGTTGTGGTGTAGATGGTCAAGAAATCAAATATATTGAACATAGATAGTGTCATAGTGACCTTCGCAGGTGAAGTATCACTACAAAAATACAACCACATCCTCCCATGGGTGTGGTAAATATCGATATTCAAAACATGTTCCTTTCTTTACTAAAGCTTCTCCGGCCTCGAGGAATTTCCTAAGAACTTTATCTTGTGAAGTTCTTCTCATGTACCATTGTTCAACTATCCTTGGTAGGTTGATGACCTTTTCCAATATTTCTTCCATGAATTCTATATATTCCCTGACCACTGTGGAGTGTTCGACTCTATAATTCAGGGAAACTTCTAGTGCTATCTCATCATTATATCCCTATAAACATAGCATGTGTTACATCCAATCATCCTGTCCCAAAAGTTTTCTGATGTTGTTATAAAACTTAAGTAGCATTGGTTTAATCAGATCTCTACGTATCAGTGAGCCTCTCATAGCTCCTTATTTTTCTAACTCCAAGTATTAGTGTTTGTAGGGGCTACGTGAGTTTTAAGGTGGATAATTACAAATTGTGGCAATGAGGGTGGTGGGTATGGAGATCACAAATGCAGAAATGATGATCTGATGTGGCGGTTATGGAGGAATCATAATAGACAAATTCCATTAAAACTAACTCATTGTAAATTATGATAGGAACACGTACCTGTCATGTGTTACCTTGAGTAGATGTACTAGTATGACATTGTTGGAGTTGCGACAACGTAGGTTGGGGTCACATCAACATTCCTAACTAGAATTTCAACATCGACATTGTGAATTTTGTCGACTGAAACTAGAATGATGGCGGTTCTCATAAAGTGATAGCTACGAGCAGAGTCACATCAATGAGAGTTGTGGAGATGGAGATGCAACAAAAGATGATATAGTTCTAGTGGTATGGACAAGAATTGTAGAAATGGTGGTGTAGGAGGAAAGTGAAAAAATGAAAATGAAGTTGTAAGTGAAGTTGCAGCGACGTGAGTCACAACAACCGAATTTCAAAAATTGAAATGAGGGGGTTACGATTTGGGAATTGAAGTGGTTTTGCAAGTGGAATTGCAGCCAAGGGAAATTTACAAAATGAAGGAGATATGTAAGTGGAGTTTAAACCAAGGAAATATGAAGAGATAGGTTTGGGAAAATGAAGCAGAGCTACGAAGGGGAGTTGCAATGACAAGAACAATTGTGGAAAGGGGAGTTACAACAATGGGAATAGTCATGACAGAGGTATTTGCAACAAAGGGAGTTGTGACAATGAGAATTGCAGCAACATGAGTTGGAATAAGGGGAATTGAAACAACGAGAATTGAAACAATAGGAACTACAAAAATGAGAATTGAAACAACAAGATTCATGGAAACATTGTTGTCCCCTGCATATCCTGAAAAAAATAAGATTATTAAAAAAAAAAAGTCTTTATTAAAATTTATTGAGAAGGATCTTAACATAACCATCATGAAACTATGAAGTGCCTTTCTTGTATGATCTATTTTTTTTTTTTTGAAATGTGTCAGCTAGGCTGGTTTTCACACTTTTTTTTTAAGAGAGGAATGAAAAATATCTAGTAGAAATTTGTTTTTCCTGAATGAGTTCCAGATCACTTTCATTCCATCCATTTTCAATTGTCCTAAAAAAGGCTTCATTTGATAGGGGTTAGTGATATAAGAAAAGTCTATTTCCATTGGACATTAGAGGAATTATGTCTTCATCTATGGGACGTAATTTGATGGCCCCATTGTCATATATTGTATCAATCTCATATGGATCGATCCATCTCGTGCGGAATTTTCCTCTAAATTCCTTGAACTTAGAATCAAATAATAATGTTCAATATCCAACTTTGAATTTCTTTTTCTTGATCAACTTATCATGCCATTTGGCCCTTTGGTGTTGTATAACTGTGGATCGATGTAGGGAATCTTTTTGTAGCTCAACCAACTCTTTGATTTGAAATAGTATTTGTTTCTGAGCCTCTGATAGGTCCAACCCAAGTTGTACTACTATTATTAGTCTATATATTTATGTCTCAATGGGCAATAAAACTCTTTTTCCATATACTAACTCAGAGGGTGTGCATCCTGTAGTAGTCCTCCATGTGGTTCTATAGAACCATAAAGCTTTTGGGATTCTATCGTCCTAGTCCTTGAGGTGTAATCTGACGGTTTTAGTGATTATTTCCTAAAGGATCTTATTAATTCCCTCTCTGTTTCCATTTTCCTGTGGGTGATATGGTGTTGTTACTCCATGATTGATTTTGTAGTTGTCCATCAGGTCTTTGACAAGTCATGATGTGAACTAAGTTCCTATATCAGTCACTATCTCCCATGGTCTTTCGAACCTTACAAATATCTCTTCATGGAGAAACTCCACTACTTCCTTTTCGATTTCCGCTAGAAGTGCTTTTTCCTCCATCCATTTTGTAACATAGTCTATATAGATGAGGATGTAGGAGTGTCAACGGGAAGGGGGATTTATTGGTCCCAAAAAATCAATGGCCCTTTTTTCAAAGGGTTCTAACACAATCTGTGGTTGTAATGACATTACATCTGCTTGGATGGGTCTACCCATGTATTGATAATTGTCACACCTCTTCACATACTCTTTGGTGTCTCTGAAAAGTGTGGGCCACTAATACCCATGGTGGAGTTCCTTGTACCTAGTTTTTTTATCTACAAAGTGGACCCCACATGGCCCATCATGATAGTATTTTAATACTTCATGCACTTCTTCCTCTCGTACACATATTCTGATAATAAAATTAGTCCTAGTGTAGAAGAGGCATCCATCAATCCATGAAAATATTTCACTTTTCATGACTATACTTTTTCGTTCTTTGAGAGTTAGATGATGCACAAGTTTGCTGACATAGTAGATTGCATATGGATCCTTTCCTTCAATTTGTTCGAGAACAAATCTGACAATGGTGTCTGATGCATATGTGGAAATGTGGAATGAGAGGGTCCAATCGGGCCCTCTTAGTACAAGAGCTTCAGATACTTTGACTTTCAATTCATCAAGCACATGTTGACATGTATGTTTCCATACAAACTCAATGTATTTGTTAACTACTGTTAATAATGGACAATAAATACATGAAAAAAATTCAATTAATCTACGGTAATAACCATTATATTCTATAAAGCTTCATACCTGCTTCTGCGAAGTTGGAGTTGGGAAATTCCATATTACATTTATTTTTTCTGGATTGACTTGAATAATTTTCTATGAGATGCGATGTCCCAATAATATGCCATCAATTGTCATCATAAAAAAAATTTCATTACTAAGGGAAACATTTGACTCTTTGCACCTAATTAACGTCTTTTTCAAATTGGCTAATGCCTCATCAAATTCATCTCGATATGTTGTGAAATCATCCATATAAATTTCCATGTAGTCATGAACTATATTAGAGAGTATACCTATAACAACTTGTTGAAAGGTGGCGGGGGTGTTGCATAACCCAAATGGTAGAACAGGGTAGGTGAATGTCACCCAAGGACATGAGAACATTGTTTCTCTTGATCTTCAAGGGTGATTTGGATCTGTTTGTGTCCATTGAATCTACCAAGGAAACAAAAATACTTCTTTCCTACTAACGTGTCCAAGACCTGGTTGATTAATGGTAAGGGGAATTGATATTTATGTGTTTCTTTATTTAGTTCTCTATAATATACACAAATTATCCATTTACTATTTTTCTTTGGTACAATGTCAAGAGGGGAGACCATTGGCTATAAAAAATGGGATAGATGAAGTTAGTTGCAAATAGTTTATGTAGCTCTTATTTGACTATGTATTTCATTGTTGGGTTCATCTGGTGGTTAGGTTGATAAATGGGTTTGTCTCCTTCCTTAATATATATATGATGTGTGCACATGTTAGGGTGGATTCCCTTCATGTCATAGTAAATCCCAAGTGAAGTAATCATTGTGATTTTGCATCACTTGAACCAATCGCTCCTTTGGTTGTTCGATTAGTCCTTGGTTGATTTTCAATGTTTTCCCTTAGCTAATTTCTATTGTTTCTATAAGGGGTCCTTGGTATTTTTCTTGTGCAGGTTCATGTTTGATGGGTTAAATGCTTGTTGAGCCTAAAGAAACCTGAGTTTCTGGTTTCATAATATGCTCAAGAATATGTGTGTTTCCTGAGGAAGAGGAAGCGGATATAAAATCATTGATTTTTTCGTCCTCTATTTTATCTCTTATAACTATGTATTGATCTATGTATAGGATTTAATGGGATTCCCCTTCTTCATCACTCTCCTCTCCATCAACCCAAAGTGGTGTTTCTAAGTCTATGTTGGTTTTAGCAGGAGGGTATAGGGTTAATTGTTAGGTGGATGTACCATGTTCATATTTCTTGACTGACACCCGATGTAGGCATTGAAAATGACCAACCACAACCATCCCAAGATTAGAGGATACCCACCTAGAGAGGTTTTGGGTTTTAGGACCATGAAGTCAGCATGATATTCCCATGAATCCATAGAAATGATTGCATCTTCTAGAATTCCCTTTGGTTTAATGGTTGATCTATCATTGATTTGAATGACAATGGGGGTTCCCCTATGGACTGTAAGACATAAGGCTTGCATGGTATCACATGTCATAACATTAATGGAAGTCCCAAGGTCGATTAATGTGTTACTGATAAGTGTATTGCTCATTTTCACATTAACGACTAGACTTTCAGGGTCAGAGTATTTAGCTACGAAAACACCCCCCATCATTAGGTATGATATTTTTCCCATAACATGAACCGTTTGGGGATCCATTTTTTTCCTACCGAGCTTCCTCAAACAAATTTCTCGTACCTCTTTTGAATAAATAGGTATGTCCTTAATTTCTTTGAATAATGGTATTTTGACAAACATTTTTTAGTTCTCCTTAGAAATCAAACTCAGGTTGTGTAAAAGGTTTTTCTTGATATATCCTTTCAGGATAGGGCAGGTCTTGAAGTTCGGAGTGGGTATTATCAACTTTTAAAGATTCCTGAGATTTGTTTTTCTCCGGTTCTTAATTTGGGACCTCCTCATTCAAAATTTGATGCTAATATGAGGCTTTTCCTTGGTTAGAGTCTTCCCAGGTCTAAGGTGAATATTGTTACATTCTAGGGAAGATATGGAGTAAGTAGGGTAGGTTGCAAGTCCATCAAATTGCACTGGTTGAATTTTCCTTCCATTATTTAGGTTAGGTATTGATTGTGCAGGTAGTTGTGGTTGAGGAGGGGTGGATTTGGATTATTTCATTTGGGAAGAAGAAGAAGTTGCATGGGTGGTCGTGTCATAGGTTGTTGAGGTCCTTCCATGGTGGGATTTATCCATCCTTGTTTCCATAACTAGTTAGGAGGTGGAGCTACCCATTGTTGTGTGGAATACCCCATGGTTGAGAAGCATATTGCATTGAATGGTTAGTACAATATGAATTGAAATATTAATATTGATATTGGATCATGCCTTGAGGTCTAGGTTGTTAGGTTTTCTTTTGAGAGGCATAGCACAATTGTTTCGGTTCCTCAGATTTTTGATAGATGGCCTTTAGTCTGGGAAATTATGGATATTTATGAGTAGTATGGTCTGCACTACATATTCTGAAGATCCGATCCAAAAAATATTCTCTCTTTGGATGTTGCATTCTACATTTTGGGCAAAAGATAGCCAACACTCATTCTATTTCTTCCTTCTTCTTCTTTTTCTGTAGTGTATCTAGTTGGGATATCAAGGAGCTAAGCATATCAATCTTAAATTACTCTAACATGTTCCTGATTTCTCCCCTCATTACTCCATTTCAAACAATATTTCCTATTCTTGCCAATATATCTCTTGTCCCTTTGCTTGTTTTAGATGTTCCTCTAGATTTCTTATGAAACAATTCCAAGCTAGTATCGTATTCTAACTAGGAAATGTCTCTCCTTCCCATAAGTTTAAGGAGTTCTATACAATCATCTCTGATTCCTCTTAGAAATAAAACACATTGCGTTTCAAGAGCCAAGTCTACTTTCTTTTCTCTCTACAATTTATAGGTGAGTCACTCGACATAATCTTCCAGGATCTCATCTTCATGATGCATCATATTGAAGACTTCCTCTCTTCTTTCTTTATCCTTGTAGTAGTCTTGGTATTTGTCCATAAATTTCTTCCTCATTTGGTCCCATGAGCGGATGTTATCCTTTCCAAGACCCATGAACCATCATAGCACATCACTTTTAAGTGTGTTGGGAAAAAACTTTAGTTTCTGGGCGTCTGTCACATACTCTTAGGTTCTGCAAATTACATCAAACTTGAAGAGGAAGGTATGAAGATCTTCTTTAGATAACCCATGAAATTTTAGTAGAGTTGAATGAGGAATTTCCTTCATCTTGGTTTCCTCATTTGTTTCTTTAATTGGAAATCCTAAAGTCATGGGTTCCTCCTTGATAATATCATGAGCCATTTCTTTCCAAGGTCTATCCTCTGCTTCCAAAGGTGCCTTAGAAAAAAGGAATGATTTTGAATGATATTGTTTGTTGATATACTCCTATGAAAACTAAACCTAGGTGTGCAAAGATCCTTGTATAGTCTCTGATTCTTGAGGA
>JZKD02S0827606.1:33284-47165 GCA_000966675.3 Picea glauca
AGTGTTTCAAAGACAGGCTAAAACTTGCATGTGCGATGTGGGGCTAGCTGTTGGATATGTGTTATACTATTTGCATGACTAGAACTAGTTCCTACGTTGTGCTAGGCACGTAGGGGGGTAAGAGGGGGTTTTCTAGTCCCCCCTACATGGGGGTTCAGGGGAAGCAGCCCCATAATTTTTTTTCCTCAGTTTTTGTGTCCAGTTATGGGTGGTTTTTCGGCACATGGTTTTTTTCCAATGGTTTTCTATTTCCAGTTAAGGAATTAGGGTTGTTAACTAATCCATGTCATTGGATTAGGGTTTTGGATGTCACTGGAACCTATATGTATATTGTATTTTAAACAGTGTATGATTTGAATGAATATAGAATATGCTAGTTTTCCCAATTTGGGTTTCCATGGGAAAAATCTTTGTGTAATTTGTGTATTTTCCATTGTATCTTTTCTGTTCTTTTATTGAAAATATGTTTGCAATAAAATATTGTACAAGGTTAAAATCTACATTTGGTATCAGAGAAATTATTGTCTTTAGGGGGACACCTTTGTGGTCATAGGTTTGGGTTGAGACTGTGATAATCCTTGTTATAGTGGGAGATATGTGGTATTGATTTTTCAGGTGAAAAGAAATGGTGAGAAGTTTGAAAATGGAGATCGAGAAGTTTAATGGGAAATTTTTTGAGTTGTGGAAGATCAAGATGGAATATCTATTGGTGGAAAGATATCAATGGATCATGGTGGATCTAGGTATTTCACCTACATGAAATTCAACAGATGTCTGGAAAAAGTTGGACCAGAAGGCGAGAGCACAATCCGACCGTGTCTCTTAGATTTAGTATTACTGAATGTGTTAGAGGAAGCCATGACCAAGGATTTATGGGATAAGTTGGGGAATTTGTATTAGTCTAAGTCCCTAGTAAATAAACTATTCCTAATAAAGAAGTTGTATAACCTGAGGATGAGATATGGAGACTCGGTGGAAGAGCATTTGAACGCCTTCAATACTGTGGTAATTCAATTAGTATCTGTTGAGATTAAAATTCTATATGAAGATAAGTGTATCAATTTAATGTTCCTTTATGAGACTCATGGGATAGTCTAGTTGTGGTCATTGGTAGTAATACAACTTCCTTGAAGTTTGATGAAGTGGTCTCATCCTTGTTGTCGGAGGAGATGAGACAGAAGAACATGGAAGGACAGAGCACATATGCATTATTTGCAAGAGGATGATCCCAGGAAAGAAATAGATCTAAGTCCTCAAGTGGGAGATATAGGTCTAAGGGTAGATCTAAATCTCTTGTAATTTTTTTAAAGGTATGCTAGAGATGTGGAAAAGAAGGGCACTACAAGAAGCAATGTATATCTAAAGTTGAGAAAAAGAAGTGATTTGAAGAAGCTCCTTCTACAGAAGAAAATACCTCCAAGGAAGAAGGAGGGGATGTGTACTTGGATTCTTCAAGTATGTTGCATATGTGTTATATTATTTGTGCGTAGGGGGGATTGAGGGGGGGTGCAGTGCCCTCGAGAATTTTTTTTTTGTCTCGGGAAAGATGTCACATATTTAGGTGGTTTTTCGACACATGGTTTCTTTGTCGATGGTTTTCTATTTCCGGTTAAGGAATTAGGGTTGTTGACTACTCCAGGTCATTGGGTTAGGGTTTTGGATGCTGTTGGATCCTATATGTATATTGTATTGAAACACTGTATCACTATTAATGAATATAGAATATGCTGGTTTTCCTAGTTTGGGTTTCCAGGGAAAAATCTCTGTGTAATGTTTGTATTTGCCATTGTATCTTTTCTGTTCTTTTACTGAAAATATGTTTGCTGTAAATATTGTACAAGGTTAATATCTACATTTGGTATCAAATATTTGTTGGCTTTAGGGGGACACCTTTGTTGTTAAGGGTTTGGCTCAGGATTGTGATAAGCCTTGTTACAGGGGGAGATCTGTGGTATTGGTTTTTCAGGTGAAAATAAATGGTAAGCAATTCAAAAATGGAGATTGAGAAGTTTAATGGGAAAAGTTTTGAGTTGTGGAAACTCAATATGGAAGATCTGTTGGTGGACACAGATTAGTGAATCATGGTAGATCCAGGTACTTCACCTACAGGAACTTCAACAAATGACTGGAAAAAGTTGGATCGGAAGACAAAGAGAACAATCCAACTGTGTCTCTCAGATTCAATATTACTGAATGTGTCAGAGGAATCTATAGCCAAGGATTTATGGGATAAGTTGGGGAAGCTGTATCAGTCTAAGTCCCTAGTGAATAAAATATTCCTGAGAAAGAAGCTGTATAACCTAAGGATGAGAGATGGAGACTCGGTGGTAGACCATTTAAACGCCTTCAATACTGTGGTAATTCAATTAGTATATTTTGAGATTAAAATTTCAGATGAAGATAAATGTATCAATTTACTGTGTTCTTTACCAGACTCGTGGGATAGTCTGGTTGTGGCCATAGTTAGTAATACAACTTCCTTGATGTTTGATGAAGTGGTCTCATCTTTGTTGTCGGAGGAGATGAGACAAAAGAATATGGAAGGTGTAAAACCCTTGTTTCCCTCAGCTTGTAATTAATCATAAAATAGGATTACCATGCTAAGGCATGTGGACAATGTAAATGCATTATTGTTAAATTGCCCATAACTGACTGTTGGGGGGTGAAGCCTTGAAGTACGAGCCATGATATCTCTAGAGGAAAGAAATCAATTAATAAATAAAGGAACAATGGTTGAATCATCAACCACCCCCATGAATGGAAGCATGGTCTAGCTGCAGGATGTCAGCTCGAAGTACCACAGAGAGCTGCAAACCCGAGCTTCCTTCTGACATAAGGAATAGGAGAGGTTGGAAACCTTCCAGAGGAGGGAAGGTAAAATACATACATGGAAAACAAGAGAGGAGACATGGGATGAGAGAACAAGATCATAAGGGATATGTACAAACCCAAAGGAAGTGTCGAGAACATGGTATGAAGGACCCAAATGAAAGCTTGATGCTGAGGAAGCATCTGATAAACCTCGCAAGGTCACTGTGACAGAGAGAGTTTCTCTGAGAGATGGCATAAATTCCCTAGTGATATCATGGCTTGGCAAGGGGGTGGCCATAGTGATAAAGAATGAATGCCTCTGAGCCTATGATTGGGTGGAAAGGCACACACCCACAGTCAGTTGGTTGGATGAAACTTGTAATAGATAAGTATTCTCATACCCTGTGAAATTAAGTTGTAATTATGTAATGAAATGGGATATAATATGAATGACCCAGGGATGTGTATGTTTTCTTAATGGTTATAATGTATCTCTTTATTCTTGTTTAAATTGTGTATTTAAGAAAGTATGGATTGGACATGTTTTGTATTCATAAATGCTTGTGCCCTGTGGTGGCTTAATCTAGATCCTCAAACTGTGAGTTTGTCAACCTTAGGCATAGTTTCATGTACACATGTCAACACTCCTAGTCGTTATAAGTCACTTAGAGGAGGGAGTATGTTAAATCTCAAGAGAGATACTGCGCGTATGCACAGGCTCTCTGCGAGGCCGACAGAGACCAAGAACCACTTAAGTTGTAGAGTTGACGAATGAGCGTAAGTGGTGTGCATAAGGATTATTCCAAGCGTTAAGTTCAAGAGAAAGAGGGAAAATCTCTTAAGAATTTCAAAGCTAACAATGCTTAGGAAGAGTAGCGATGCTGAAGTATTGAAAGGGAAGGTTCCCTTATTTGGAAGATGAACGGACAAAATCTGTTCAGAAGAAGCCACGGTCTGTTGTGACCATTGGATATGGGAAATAATGTGGGAGTTAAACCTTGGAGTCATTCGGACTTTGCGAGTTCAACGAATTGAGCAAGTTCGTTGTAAGGGAGGTAAAATCCCCGAAGTCCTGAAGTTAACTATGAGCCTTAGATCTGAGGATGGTCGGGAACCGTCTTGACCGTCAGATCTAGGAGGTAGATGATAGTCAATTTGAACCCTGCAATTTCTATGAAACATCGATCTAAGAACAAAGATCAAGGGTGGGGAATCAATGCGGAGCACGAAGGTGAAAATAGTGGATGTGCTATTTCGTGGCTCAAAATTCACCCTTGTCATTGATCTTAATGGGATGGAAGATCAATGATCCCAATCAGACTAGAATCGAGTGAGCACTTTCCAGATTGTGGATGTCGAACTCTCTGGTAAAGAGCATGCATGTTGGGGTCCCACAATTTCTATGAACCATCGATCGTCGTTGAAATTCGATCTGAGTTTGACGCGATCCCTAAAATGCAAAGAGCACCTGGGATGATGAAATCTTGAAAAATATCAAGCTCATAAGAGATGGCTCTTTCAGGAGTGCAAACGAAATCCAGGAGACGGGCCCATAGGAGGATAAAAGGTCGAATCCTTCGAGCATTTAGAAAATATTCTAAGTTGGATCAAGTCAGAAGCTCAGGAGGAGGGGCAACAATGGTTTTTGGATCACAGTGCAAAGGATCAACAGTCGTCTGATCAGAGTAAGGTGCATGAGCCTTTGTGCTTCGCACACACAGGAGAGAAATAACTTACCAAGGTTTGAGAATTGAGATTTCTAAAGTCTGGAGAGTCAGAGAGTCGAAGTAAATATCAATCATATGATCATCCAAAGTAGATCTCAGTCGTCAGATTGTCCGAAGTAAATATCAAGTGTCAGATCGTCCGAGGTGAATCTGGACCGTCTGATCCAGAAGAGCTGTGGCGTAGATCTGTGGATTTTGGGTAAATTCCCAAAGTAATTCATAACCATTAGATCAAGAGGAAAGTTGGCACAAATTTGTAGATTTTGGGTAAAGGCTCGAAGTAAGCCTCAGCCAACCAATTCAAGTGGACACACGGCAGGAATCCTCATACTTTGAGGGGAAGTGAAGTTTGAGATTTGAAAAGTACAAAGTCCGGAGTCACGAAGGAGATCACATATGTTGATTTAGGAGAGACAGATCTGGTCCGTGGATTTGAAAAGGGAAGATATGAACCATTAGTTCAGAAAGTACCGTCAAGATCAGGAGATCGAGGGTCTTGTAGCATTGCAGGGATCATAGATGCATGAAATTTAAAAAGTTGAGGGCGGGCCACAATCCAAACCACATTTTTGAAGAAAGGACACGTGGAGGCTCGAGGAGAATTGCGGACCGAAAGGTTGTTTGGTTTCAAACCACCTTTGGCCAAGCCCACAATTGTGTGTTTGCGTGAGGTTATCGCCCAAGGTCACCTCAAGGAGGGGCTTATCAGAAAAGGGGCTAGTGCCCAAAATCAGATATTCCCCAAGCATGAAGGGAAGGTCATGAGTACCATTAGACCTACACCTGGAAGTTGAAAGGGTTTGCGTTTAATTATAGATCGAGACCATCAGGGTCTCAGAGAGTTGTTTGGCTTCAAAATCAGAGATCGTTGACCGAAAGGTTGAACTGGTTTCCCGAATTTCCAAATTAGAAACCATGAATGGAGAATCTATCCTTTAAGAAAATATATATATTTTTTATGCCCCGTCATGGGTGTGGTACAGAAGTACAGAGCACAAACGCATTATTTGCAAGAGGATGATCCTAGGAAAGAAATAGATATAAGTTCTCAAGTGGGATATCTAAGTCTAAGGGTAGATCTAAATATCCTGGAAATTTTGTAAGGGTATGTTGGAGATTGGGAAAAGAAGGGCACTACAAGAAGCAGTGTAGATCCAAAGTTGAGAAAAAGAAGGGATATGAAGAATATCCTTCTACAGAAGAAAAGACCTCCAAGGAAGAAGGAGGGGATGTGTAATTGGCTTTTTCAAGAACACATGAAGATCATGAGGCATGGTTGGTTGACTTTGGTGCATCCTTTCATATGACTCCCCATAGGGAATGGTTCTGCGAATATGAAAGGTATGATGGAGGTAATTTTTTCATAGGTGATGATTCGACAGCCATAATCATAGGACGAGGAAAATTCAAGTTGAGGATCATAGATGGAAGGATTATAACATTTCCTAGTGTTTTGCACATCCCAGGTTTGGCCAGAATTTTGATTTATGTAAGAAAAATGGACGATGCAGGGGTAAAAACAATATTTGAAAAGGAAACATGTAGGATGGTTCGAGGAGAAATGGTGTTGATGAAGGGAGTTCGGTTTGGAACTCTGTATAATCTATAAGGAAGCACTATTAGTGATGGGTATAATAGTTCCATTGTTCTTGATATTGGATTTGAAGAAGAAATAACTCCTACAGTCTCTGGAGAAAAGGTTATTCTATGGCATCAAAGACTGGGGCATATTGGAGAGAAGGGTCTTTGACTACTACACGATAAAGGTATGGTTAAAGGTATGTTTAACTTCTCTCTGAATTTTGATTTCTGTGAACATTGTCTATATGGGAAGCATAATCGGGTAAGGTTCCCCTCTGGTGCAATGAGGGCATAAGTTATTTTACAACTAGTTCACAATGATGTTTTTGGACCTGTTTCAGTCCCATCATTGGGAAAATCTATGTACTACGTCTCATTTATAGATGACTTATCTAGGAATAATTGGATATATTTCCTCAGAAAGAAATATGAAGTCTTTGACAGGTTTAAAGAGTTTAAGGCTCTTGTTGAGAATCAAATAGAGAAAATAATTAAGGTGTTGAGGACAGATAATGGCAGAGAGTTTTGTGGGAATGAATTTGAATAATTCTGTAAGAAGTATGGTATATAAAGGAAGAATACTACTCCATACACACCTCAACAGAATGGAGTTGTAGAAAGGATGAATAGGACACTGATGGAAAAAGCAAGGTGCATGCTCAAAGGTGTCGGGTTAGGGAAAACATTTTGGGCAGAGGTAGTGGGTACTGCATGTTACCTGGTCAACATATCACCCTCATCAGTGTTGGATGACAAGACTCCACAAGAGGTATGGACTGGTAAGGAACCTTATCTCACACATCTCAAGGTATTTGGTTGTGATGCATATGTTCATGTTCCAAAGGAAAACATGAGTAAGCTAGATAAGAAGGATGAAAAGTGTATCTTTATTGGATATAAATATGGTATCAAAGGTTATAAGGTTTGGAACCCAAAAACTAAGAAGGTAGTGTATAACCGAGATGTGGTATTCAGAGAAATGAAGGATGTTGTTAAACATGAAGTCCTACCAAGTAAGGAAGAACCAGATAAAATAGAGTTTGATTTAAAGGATGATGAATCAGACTCTACTGAAGAACATGAATCATAAGAAGAAGATCCTCATACTCTAGTGTTGAGAAGATCGGTTCAAGAAAGAAGACTACTAGAAAGGTATACTCCATCTGATTTCTGTTCAAATTTTGGTTTGTCTATTACTGATGGTGATCCTAGAAATGTCAAGGAGGCAGTGGATTTAGAGGATCAAAATATCTGGAAAAGGGCCATGGATGAAGAAATCACATCTTTGGATAAGAATGAGGCTTGGGATCTAGTGGAGTTTCCAGCTGGAAGAAATCCCATTGGAAGCAAATGGGTATTTAAAAAGAAGATGAATGCATCAGGAAAAGTGGATAAACACAAAGCTCGGTTAGTAGCAAGGGTTATTCCCAGGTTGAGGGAATTGATTTAGGTGAGATTTTTTCTTCTGTTGCCAAGTTAACCTCTATAATATTTCTGTTATCTGTTGCTATTGCATTTGATTTTGAAGTAGAACAGATGGATGTGAAGACAAAATTCCTACATGGGGATCTGGAAGAATAAATCTATATGAAGCAACCAAAAGGTTATGCTGTGAAGGGAAAGAAGGAGCTGGTATGCAAGTTGAAAAAGTCCCTGCATGGTTTAAAAAAATCACCAAGGATGTGGTATCAAAAATTTGATACTTATATGTTGGGACTTGGATTTACACGAAGCAAAGAGGATCACTGTGTCTATTTTAAATTAATTGGTGATCATTTGATTTATTTGGTCTTGTATGTGGATGACATGTTGCTGATAGGAAACAAAAAGGAGATTATCCAGGATGTGAAAATTCAGTTGACCTCTAAATTTGAAATGAAGGATCCCGGTGCTTCAAATTTCATTTTGGGCATGGAAATTAAAAGAGATTGGAAAAAGAGGAAACTCTGGTTAAATCAAAGAAAATATGTCGAGACAATATTGTAGAGGTTTAATATGTAGGAATGTAAACCAGTGAAGGTTCATATTCCTATTGGTGTAAATTTATCTTTGGATCAGTGTCCCAAGACACAAGAAGAGGACGAGGACATGTCTCGTGTTCCATATGCGAGTGTAGTTGGCAGTTTGATGTATGTAATGGTATGTACTAGACCACACATTGCACATGCAGTGGAAGTTTTGAGTAGGTATATGTCAAAACTAGGGAAGGAGCATTGGATAAAAATAAAAAGGGTTTTTAGGTATTTGCGTGGCACTGTTAGCTATGGATTGTGCTACAAAGGAAGACCGATATTAGACAGAGTGGTGGATATACATGGCTTTATGGATGTAGACTGGGCTGGAGATATGGATCGTAGGAGATTTACAAGTGGGTATGTGTTTAACCTGTTTGGAGGAGCGATAAGTTGGATGCGCAAAAGACGAGCTATAGTGGCACTTTCAACTACAGAACCTGAATACATGGCAACCACTCTTGCAAGTTAAGAAGAAATATAGTTACAAATATTGTGTTCAAGTATGGGGTTGGTACAACAAGTTGTAAGGATAGATTGTGACAACCAGAGTGCAATTTTTCTGGCGAAGAACCCAACGTATAATTCAAAGACAAAGCATATTGATATTCAATATCACTTTGTGAGAGACATGGTTGAAAAAAAGAAAGTATTTCTGATGAAGGTGGACACTTTGAAGAATGTTGCAGATTCATTAACAAAATCTGTGAGCACTAAGAAGTTCTCTTGGTGTAGAGGATCCATGGGCATTGTTTCCCTGGATTGTTGACTATTTAATCTTGTATGCAAAGAAAGCAACAAGTGGGAGAGTTTTGGGTATGTTTTATATTCTTTGCACATAGGGGGGTTTGAGGGGGGTGAGTTCCCCTCACACGGGGGTTTGGGGGTAGCACCCCCGAGAAATGTTTTTCTTCCTCAGGAAATGTGTCACATATTTAGGTGGTTTTTCAGCACATGGTTTCTTTTCCGATGGTTTTCTATTTCCGGTTAAGGAATTAGGGTTGTTTTCTAATCCAGGTCATTGGGTTAGGGTTTTGGATGCCATTGGCTCCTATATGTATATTGTATTGTAAACAATGTATCACTATGAATGAATATAGAATATGTTGGTTTTCCCGGTTTGGGTTTCCAGGGAAAAATATCTGTGTAATGTTTGTATTTTCCATTGTATCTTTTCTATTTTTTTACTAAAAATATGTTTGTAGTAAATATTGTATAAGGTTAATATCTACAAAGTACACATGCAAATCATGAGGCATGGTTGGTTGAATGTCACACACCCACTATGACAACATAGGTTTTTCGTTCTTTTTCTTCGAGGAACAGAATCCTCGAGACTTCTATGGGGCCTAGCGCAGACCCTCTCTTTCCTTATCCTCCTCCAAATACCCACAAGTTGGCCTTAGCGCAAGTGCCTTTCACAACTCGCAAGTCGAGAATCAAGACTCTCGATTCCCCTTTCTCCAAACACTGATACACGAGATGCTATACGGGTATGGCTCCCTCCTTACTAGCACTAGCTACATGTAATTGTGGGCTAGGCCAAACACTAACACCACTCGCAACCTCTCTAGTTGAAGTGTTGAGCTCTCGTGTTCCTCCTTCACAAATCCTCGAGATGTGAGAGGTCAATGTTGTGTGGAATCTTATGAAACGATGCACACATGCCACTTGTCAACCCCGCTATACTCTGCCCACGAGCTGTGTCACCACCACCCGTCACACGAGACCTCAGCTCTCGGCGTTTCATGGCCTTAGAAATCAAGGTGAAACTTCTTCCTCCTGCGAAACCTCGAGCCATGATAAGTCATCAGTGGGTTGACTCTTTCCCAGTGTGACACGTGTCCACCACCAGTTACCCGCTTCCTAGCAGGGATGATTTTAAGGATGGAAATTTATATTAAAATGTAGAAACCTGGGCTAATCTTACTAGTCCTTAATATGCAAAATATAAAATATATTCAAATTTCTAAGGATTTTATATAGTTTCTATAAAATTTTGGCGATTTTTAAGGTAAAATAATTTCATTCTATGGAATTTGAGCGAATCATTTTTAGAAAAAATGGACATTGACGAATCATTTTTCGGGAAAAGCCATGGAAAATTAGCCCATTTGCGAAATTTATCCCCTAAAATCATCTATGCTTCCTAGGCTAAATACTAGCACTACTCGCATCTCGTGACTTCGCGAGTTGGAGTGTTGAGCCCTCATGCTCCTCCTTCGTGAATTCCCGAGATATGATAAGTCAACAATGGGTTGACTCCTTCCCAGGTGACATGTGTCCATCACCTATCACCCGTTCCCACCTTTCTCTAGGTGCTTGTCATTACGCCACCTATCAACCACGCGGTCCCCACTTACAGATGGGTCACATGTTTACATGAGCCCTCGACGCTCGATACTTCGCAACTTCTATAATCGAAAAGAAACTCTCTCAAGTCTCTAACCCAATCCCCAATAGGCGATACCCAGGAAGGTTCTGATCCAACGGTTCTCCCATACCTTGGATCCAACGGTCACGATCACATTGCAATCTCACGAATCGTGAGTTCATGCAGACCTACCCTTGACCACTCCAAGTCGTGAGTTAGCGAAATGCTACTCTCTTGCTTATACAAAGGCTAATATCGACGGTCAATAGGGCTCCGTTAGATCCTTGGATCTACATTCCTAGATCCCATCTCTACTTGCGAAGGATGAAAGGGTCGAGGTGTTAACACCTGAACTCCTTCTCTAGATCCATCGGTCTCGAAAGATCTGTGGTATTCCTGAAAGGATCTCATTCGTTCGTCTAGCAGACAAAAGGGTACTCTCTTTCGATATTTGAAACTCGTTATCCTTCCTGAGCTTCGTCAACTATGAAGGACTTGAGAGCTTTGCACTCTTTCTCCTGGACTTAACACCTAGAGGGATCTTCGACACAACTATTGCACTCCTTCAACAAGGGGGTTTTGTTTGCCTCATAGAGAGGCTGTGCATATCTTCACTACCTCTCCTGAGCTTAAAAATCTCTGTCCTTTAAGGGACTCAAAACGACTAGGTGATTAAACCTTCGTATATGAAGCTATGCCTAAGGTCGACGAGCTCACAGTTCGTGGTTGTAGCTTAAGACACTACAGAACCCAAGAATTTATGAGAACAAGCCATGTCCAAACCATATAATTCCTTACTTTCCTAATTATACAACCAAGCATAAATAGAAGGGATATAATATATCCATTAAGCATTCATTCACATTCCTGAAAGCATGCACAATATAACCAATTCATACACAGTTACAACTAAATTACATAGGGCAGGAGATCGCTTATCTATTACAGGTTGCCACCAACCAACTGACTGTGGGTGTTCATCCTTCCACCCGACCATAGGCTCAGAGGCATTCATTCTTAGCACTCTGGCCACCCTCGTGCCAAGCCATGATATCACCAAGGAATTCTCACAGTTCTCGAGGGTTCTCTTTCTGTTTCAGCTTCTGTTCGGGTCCTATTTTCTACAACTCGGAGCTTTCTCACTTGGTTGTGGCATCGGTGAGGTTTCTCATATGCTCTTCGGAATCAAGCTTGCGGCCTTCTGTTCGTGATTCACTAGAGAGCTTCACACCTCTCCCTTGCGAGCTTCCACCCCTGTCTAGTGTCTCCCCCTCTTGTTGCCTCCGTGTGTATAATTGTCACCTTCCTTCTGTCAGAAGGAAGCTCAGGACCCTTGGTCTGTCAGACCCTGTGGTACTTTAGGATGACTTTCTGTGGCTAGACCATGCTCCCATTCATGGGGGTGGTTGGTAGTTCAACCACCGGTCCATGCCTCATTATCTGATTTCTCTCCCCTAGTGATATCATGGGAAATAATTTCAAGGCTTCACCCCCACAATCAGTTATTGGCAACTCAAACTATAATAGATTTACATTTTTCTCATGCATTAGCATGGCAATTCCTATTTTTTGATTAATTACAAATTGGGGGAAATAGGGTGTTACATTGAATTAGGTGCATCCTTTCATATGATTCAGGTGCATACACATACACAGTACACCAGTGCTTTTACGTGGAAACCCAAAGCGAGAGAAAACCACATAATGATTTTTCTTATATGTCTTGAATAATTACATTCATTGGAAGCACCAACTTCCTTTGTTTTACAACTGCAACTAGAAGGAGGCTCCAACCCCCTAGTTTCTCAGGCTACACTACTAAATTTGAATTTTTTTTCGACGCAGTGGCGATGAAGTTTCGTTGGAATAGGGTCGTTGTTGTGACCATGATGATCATATTTTTTCGTCGGTCTAGCGACCACAGATGGATCTTCGCCAGTCTAGCGACTGGGAAAAGAATCCTATTCACAATAGGGAAAAGATACTGTTCGTCAGTCCATCGACCAATATTAGTCAGTCTAGCGACCAACTTTAGTCACCAGCCTTGCTAGCATATCTAAGGAAAACATAACCTTGGTCACTCTAGCGACCATAATTAGTCAGTCTAGCCATGAATGTTAATCGGTCTAACGACTATTATTAGTCGCAAGAGAGACCAAGACAACCCTGGAAAACTTATTCAATAAACCAAACCTGAAGCTAAAAAGGTCAAACGAAGGATGAACAGGTAGTCTCTAGAGTGACGAAGTTATATACTTTGTGACCAAATGGATATACAAGCGACGAACCTGTTGGTCGCTAGAGTGACTAATGTTGGTGTTTTTCTAAAAACAATATATGCCATTCACACAGGATTAAGCCCAGACTAGAAATCTACAGAAGCATACTTTCATTATGTACTTGGGAGTTGGCACTGGAGTCGCCCCCCTAATAGTCAATACCGATGATCCAATTTACCTTGTCATTTCTATATGTAAGCACCAATGTGACAAGCCTTAATCCATGCTAGGGGATTTAGTATCGAACCTCAAATTGTGGAAGGTGAATCTAGAGAATTGGGTGGAGGAGTTTTCACAGCAGCAGACCTCCCTTACGGAGTAGTTGGGCACTATTAAATCTAAGGAATTCCTGTTAGATGTGGAAAATCAATGCCTAAGAGAAAAATCTAGGGAACAAGAAGCTGAAATTTAGAAGCTACAATGACATGTAAATAAGATGGAGCATGAGCAACCACCCGGGTTGGCATTCTATAGGCACAAGTACATTTAGAAGTCTTCAATAGGTTCACTCCCAATAAAAAATATGTCACTCAATGAGGACCAAAAAATGGAGCATCCACATTGTCAATAAGATTAGAGGTCAAATACTACCCATCCACCAATTGCTGGAAGCATTGAAACTAGAGTGCAAGGCCATGGCAATTTTCATGTTTTTTTATAAATGATTTGTAGGGTAAAATTGTTTTGTTAGTAGGCCTTGATAGTCCTTCTATTGAAGGTTAGTATCGTTAACTTCTTCCTTCCAATGACAATGACATGTATAATAGGAATAATAATAGATGGCCTATCTCTCTTGACTATGGAGTTTGGGAAAGGATAAAGACATAATAAATGAGAACCAATGCCCTTTTGAATGCTAATGAAACTTGTAGTGGAGAAATGAAAAGTCCCTTTTCAAAGAAAGGATGAATATCAAAATATAGTGATCATTCCCAGTTCTTGGAGGACCAACTGCCATATGGAAAATTACAATCAAGTAGTGAACTATTGTGAATGATCTACTTTCTATGATATGCTAAAATTTTGCAAGATGAGATTTCCAAATAAAATCAAGAATCATGGATCCCATAACTTGAAAACCAAATATGGACACACCA
>JZKD02S0827606.1:64416-85144 GCA_000966675.3 Picea glauca
ATTGCACACATTAAACGAGGAATTTCTCTCTTCCAATATTTTATATCTTCCTTATGGATTTCTTTAGATGACAACCACCTACAAATGTTACGAGAACAAAATATGTTTCAACAAATACAATATTGTACACATGAATATTACAAGTAAAGCACATGTCATCAACAACTTCTACAACATTTTTATTACATATAAATAATAATATGTAATTCATCTGTCATTATTTACCTCATGTATTTTCCAAGGTCATATATAACTTATTTTATGTTGTTGTCAAAGCTGTCGGGCAAAGATAGAGGTAGCACATACTGTAACAAAACAATGGCACATTAATAAATTTCCGATTTCATATTAACAATATATTTACAAAATTTAAAAATATTACATCGTTTCTTACCAATACATAACAAATATACGAAATAAATTACCTTGATGAAGGTATGCCAGTCATGAGTTTTTAACTCGCCAAATTCACCTTTCTTTGTTAATATATTCTTGATGTTTGAAGCAAATCCCGTTGGAAATCTGATTTTTCGAATGAGCTCTTTTACAACATTGCTTTCATATTCTTTAAATAACCATGGGAGGCTATTTCGATCGACTCCATTAGTCCTATTTAAATCAATAATATTTAGCGTTGCATGATTGGCTTCTTGAATGTCACTACAAATTTTAGAAATTTTTTCTTTGTCACACCTTACATCTAAGATTCTCCACAACATTTCTGTTACGTTCTTCCCAATATGCATTGTGTCGAACAAATGAGTTATTTCTAGTTGCTCATAGTAGGTCAACCTAGTGAATTGTTTTGAGAAACTTTTCATTCCTCGTGGAAGAAGATCAATGCCTTGACGACCAACTATATGTTACATAAATGAAATTAACACAACAATTGTTAGATTATACACAGTAGACATGAGAATTCAACACAATTAAAAAATGTAATAAATTGCATACGATGATGAAGATTGACTTACATTGACGATTTGATCTTTTATATTCCAACTTCCATAGGTGTGGTGTCATTATTTATGGTTTTATCCCACTCTCCTCTTTACCATTGAAAATATGTTTATCGGTATTTCAATACCTATGGTTCTTAGGGAGAATGTGCCTATATTAGTTATATAAAAAGCAATTATTTAAAAAACCAACATTATAATATCATCAACATCTAACTTATTTAAGTGAAATAGTGTGTTACATACCACAAAAATGTGTTAGTCCTGGTGCATCATGAATTGTCCACGTAAGAATCCCCTGGAATTGAAATCCTCTTTGACCTATTGGTCTAGAAATGTCGTACATAGTGATGTCATCCCATAACTTTAACAACTCATCGACAAGAGGCTCAATATATACGTTCATATATTTCACTTGGTACTTACCTAAATGGTTAAAAAGTACACATAATTACTACATCTTGTATACATATATGAAATTGTGCAATGAACAAGACAAATGAAATGTTAAACATTAAAAAAACAATATCGTTATAAAAATATACCTGGAACAATCATTGCCAAAATTGTGTGCTCTCTCTTTATTGACATCCAAGGAGAAAGGTTATTGTTTATAACAAAAACAGGCCACACCGAGTAGATAGACCTGAGCTCACCAAATGGATTTACACCATTAGTTGCCAATGAAATCCTAACATTACGAGGTTCTGCTTTAAAAATTGACCATCTTTCTTCGATATTTTTATATAAAGAACCATATGTAGGCATTCGAAGAACATCATCTTCACTTTTATTCCGTGCATGGTAATCCATAAACTGTGCTATGTTCCAACATCTAAATAGTCACTGCAAGTGTGGAATTATGGGAATATAACGAAGAACCTTGTGAGGCACCTTTTTTGTTAACTGATCAGTTCGATATCTACTGATTTGACATTGCGGGCAATTTGATTTAGATGCATATTGTCCATAATATATTATGTGATCATTGGGGCATGCATCAATAACATGATATTCCATTCCAATTTCTTTTAGAATGGATGATAATTATCGATATGTGCGAGGTAACTTATTTGGTGATGGTAAGAAATATTCACCTATCAACCTACAACAACAATATACAAAAAAATAAATCAATAATGAAAATTATATTAATCATTATAAATATTGCATCCTTAATTTAGACATCAATTGACACTGAAAATAAAATAAAATAAAAGTTGAAAATTACATAAAACTGTAAAATTATGTTTCTTACCTTAGGATCTATGTCAGACATGTGTTTGACAAACCATTTGATACCTTCAAGTTGACCAACAACATTACAACAGAGAGAACACTTTGTTTTGTGCCTTCATATAGGGATTCAGTGGCATTTTGAAGGACAGGTTTATCAAAAATATATTCATCATCATTGTCCTCATCATTGTCATCATTATGATCCTACAAGTTGTCCTCCTCCATGTTGACATCATCATCCATTGGAGCATTATAAATTTCTTGGATCAATCTATTTGTAACATCATCATCAACTATATTATTAATATCATCATTTTCCATAGGAATAACGTGATCACCATTATCCACATGATTAAGTTTAGCTTGTTCTTCAGTATTATCTCTATGAAAATGTCTCCTGCTAGGCGGCATCACATTATTAGGATGATTTTTCTTTAATAAAAACAATGGAAGCAATAAAATATAGTTAGAGTATATCACAAATATTATTTTGAAAGATAAATTAAAAAAAAAATAAAAAATTAATGTATAATACCCTTAAAGATCTATAATAACTAATTACTTACCATGGGACGATATTCATTTCCCCCTTCAATGTGCCCATTTTCCCTACAATGTTTTTCAACTATTTTTAAAGGTATTCTTCTTCCATTAAAACCCCTGCATTCACAAAAAGGGAAATAACATTCCCATGAACATGAATCACCATTTGCCGCTTTAACATAACAAGCTCTCTTTTCTCTTCTGGAATTGACATTGTAATTACCTATTACAACAAATCCATTGAAACATTATACATACAATATACAAATCTACTCAAATAATTTGGTATATATTTAGATATTTGTAATGAAAATTATACATCATGTTTAGAAAAAATAAGGGACAAAGCATGAAACCTAGAAGCATGAAACATTCATAAGAGGAGGTGGATCTATTATCACCCAAAATCACACTATAGAATATTAAGTCCTTAATAAAAATTAGGGTAGCTTTAGGGATACACAAGAGTACTGATGCCCAATATAAAAAAAAAGCCACTGCTCTTCACTTCTAGTTGGTTCTTTTCCAACTCAAGGAGGAAACCCTAAATGTAAATTTACTAAGGCAAGGATACTTAGATATTCAAGAAGTTCCATGAAATATAAGAACAAAATTAGAGTGATTGAATCTAATTGGAGTGATTGTAGCTGAATCAGTAATCTTTTTACTCTATCAAAAGTGGATAAACCATGAAATCTTTCTAAGGAGTTAAAATAAACCATAAAATCTTATTTAAGGAGTGAAAATAAACCATAAAATGGTTCAATAGCACCAAATTACTAAATCACAAAAAAAAAAATTAAGTACTAACCTTCAAAATATCAGCTATGTAGAGTTTGATCAATTCAATGTTTCTCTTCTTGAAACAGAATTGAAATCAAGATTTCATAAAAACCCAGAACACCATTGCATCATAACACCTGCATGATTTTCGCAACTGTAGAAAATGATTGTCGCAACTATAGAAAATTTTCCGTAACTGAGATATATATAGGATTGATTTGCCGTAAATGACCGTTTGATTCTCACACGTGCCATAGTTGGTCGTTATAATGACTAAAGTTAGTCTCTATAGCGGCTAACTGGTGGTTGGTCACTTTACCATCTAACTTTCGTCGTTATAATGACAAACGTGGAATGTTGGTCACTAGAGCGACCAACAGTTGGACCTTGAAAAAAAAAAGTATATTTATTCTAAAAAAAGAAAAAAAAATACGATGAAATTTTAAACCGTCGTAATATTTCATCGTAATTTGCACCCAATGTAGTAGTGCTACAACCCAAGGGAAGCTCCTACTCCCCATTTCTTTGGCTACAACCAAAAGGAGGCTACAACCCCCTATGTTCTCCAACTACAACCAGAAGGTGGCTACAACCACTTATTCTTGCCCCATCCAACCGCCCTGATGTATAAGTAGAATGATGGAACCATTGTCACACTATCACTGTGAGATATATTGTTGTAAACCTGTACCAATAAACCTACACCAAACAACCTGTATGAATAACCTGAACCATGTATCAAACATGCATCAACCTATACCTCAACTTGTAATCAACCTGTACCATAAAAACGTGCATCAACCATGCACCAACCTATACCAAACAACTTGTAATCAAATTGTACCATAAACAAGTGCATCAACCATGCACCAACCTGTACCTCAACCTTCAAACCTTCCTTAGCTTTAACAACAAGAGACTAGAATTTTCATCAAACTTTACTTTAGTCTCACATGACTAGTTTTGGATTAGTCAACAACCCTAAATTGAAAAAATCATAACTATGTACCTGTAATGAATAAAGATATGAAAATAGTAAACAATGTTATTCAATGTATTTTATGCAATTCCTCTAGGTGTCACTACTTGGAACCTATCAGAAAAGGAGTTGTAGCAAAAATGACATACCTTGTTGAGTTCTGGCTTACTCTAGAGAGCGAACTTGTAGAGCCTGCCCCGCATAGAATATTTGTTGTATGGATCTAAAATTTTTACATAGAATACCACATAATGTACTATAACCAACACATTTGGTCTTATTGAATTTGGATATGTTATGAAGAATTTATGACATTTTTACCTGAAACACCTGTTTTAGACTAGTTTTAGGACTAGCCACAAACCCTATTTTCCATGGAGTGTAACTCCAAAACTACAATGACCCAAAAGATAAAATTAGTACCAAAACTACTTGGATATGTTTCCTCAATGGCCTCCCAATTTCATGGATTGAAACATTCTAGAATTTTTTTTATTGCGAAAATGGTGAGATGACCTGTAAATAACATACCTTAGAAAACATCATCAAAAGAATTTATCCTCCCTTGAATTTCGGCCTTATTTACTTCACCTTCCCTCTGAAATCCGACTTAGATATCCTTTGTTTATCTCAGTCACCTATAGATATTCAATATTCTCAAGTGTGTTTAAAATGAGAGATCCTTTCCTCTTGTTTATACTTTCATGTAGCTTCTTGAAGGGGTTACCTTTTAACCATCTTAACCCAATTTCCTTATTTTAGGGCTAACCTACTTATAACCACTTTCCATAATTAGAAAGTTCTCCATTTACTTTGTTATTTAAATAATCCTCCTTGACTTTGTCACTTCACTTGATTATTTATATAATCCTCTTTGACTTTGTCACTTCACTTTATTATTTAAATAATTTCTTCTTTGCAAGAACTTTGACTTCTTTGACCTTTTGGGGCTTGAATCCAACATATGAGGGTCCTGCAAATTCGTAAGGCCATAGCTCTCAAAACATGAGGAGTTATGTGACATTCCACATACCACCAGAAATGACATGACATGTACTATCCATCTAGAATAGTATTACCTAGAAATATATCAAAACTCATACCATTATACATCAAGCAAACTTGGGTCCATTACCCAAACCTTTGTGCTACCAGAATTTTCTACCGTAATTTCTTTAAGGGTTGAAATCAATGACAACCAACCTAATTAATCAACAATCTCCCCCTTTGGAATTGATAGAAACACTCTGATGCAATACTGAAATCGTATCACTCATGCTCCCCCTGGAACCATGCCTACATCTCTATGACCAATGCTCCCCTTGGAACCATGCCTACATCTCTGTGACCAACGCTCCCCTTGGAACCATTCCTTTGTCCTATGCATCTAATAAAACTCTCCCCTTTTTTCATCAATAGAAAAGGTATCTTTTCATTCGGGTCTGATCCCCTTAACTGACTCGTCTGATATCCCAACCTGAACCATCCTCTTTATGTTGCTTCCTCGTGTACATATAAGACATATAAGATAAGCATTAAAAAAAAAACATTTTGGAGTAGAAATAACTCTGAGTCTCTGGCGAAGATACTCAAAGGCTTCCCGTGGAAGTGGTTTTGTAAATATGTCTACCACTTGTTCTTTTGTGCCCACATATTCAACTTTGATGTTCTTTTCTGCAACCTGTTCCTATAGAAATTGATACTTTATTGGAATGTGCTTCATCTTGGAGTGCATCACCAGGTTCTTTGAGATACTGATGATGCTTGTATAATCACAATAGATTGGAATGGGCTCATCATACTCAACCTGTATATCTGTCAGATTTTTTTTCATCCATAGAACCTATGTACAATATGTTGTTGCTGCAATATACTCTGCCTTAGCTGTAGATAAAGATACTTATGATTGTTTATTTCTTAGCCATGATACTAAACACTCACCCAAGTAGAACATTGCTCCACTGGTGCGTTGTTGATCATCAATGCAACCTGACCAATCTGCATCTGTGTAGGAAATAAGTGATAGATCCTTTCCTTTTGGATACCATAATCCAAACTCTTATGTTCCTTTGAGATATCTAAAAATCCTCTTCATTGCTAATACATGTGATTCCTTTGGTGCTTCTTGAAATCATGCCACCTGTCCAACTGCCTGCATTACATATGGTATGGATGCTATCACATATAGTAGGCTACCAATCATTGACCTATATTGCATATAATCTGTAGACTTTGAATCATCATCTTTTCTCAACTTGCAACTGGTTTGCATGGGAGTGATAACTGGTTTTCAATAATCTATTCTGAACCTCTTTAGCATTTCTCTGATATACTTGGTTTGAGAAATAAAAATTCATTTCTTTGACGTTTCTAAAGACCCATAAAGAGGGATAGTTCTCCAAGTAATGACATTTCAAATTCATTATGCATGTCCTTTGCAAATTTCCGCCTTAACCTGTCATCAATACTTCCAAAAATAATATCATCAACATAAACTTCAATTAATAAAATACTATCTTGAGTTACCTTGATGTAGAGGTTGTTGTCTGCACTTCCTTTTCCAAACCCTGCCTACTGTAGACATTTATCCAATCTATAGTACCATGCTCTAGGAGGTTGTTTTAGAGCATACAAGGCCTTCTTTAATTTACACACATAATCCGCGTTCTATGGAAACTGAAATCCTTTTGGTTGTTCAATTTAGACTTCTTCTTCAAGTTCCCCATTCAGAAAAGATGACTTTACGTCCATATGATACACTTTAATATTTTTGGAGCATGCATAAGATAAAAACAATCGGATTGCTTCCATTTTAGAAACTGGGGAAAAGGTCTCTTCAAAGTCGATTCCTTCAACCTGTGCATATACTTTACATACCAATATAGCTTTGTTACTTGTGACCGGTCCATCTTCATTCAATTTATTCTTATATACCCACTTTGTGTCGATCACATTCTTATCCTTTGGTCTTGGAACCAATTCGAAAGTGTCATTTTTCTCTATTTGATCCAATTCTTCATCCATGGCATTATTCCAAAATTCATCCTTGTTGGCCTCTTCAAAACAGGTTGGTTCAATCGTAGATGAGAGTGCTAGGTGCATTTGTTCTGGTGAGCAGATTATTCTTCTAGTCTCAACTCCTGCATATTTGTTTATGATAATCTAATTAGAATGATGATTCTTCTATACTCGTCTGCTAGGTGTCTTTGGAGGCACTTTCTAAACTTTCTCTTCTACTTCTGTCGGATCCTCTTCATCTTCCCCTTCTACTTATTTTTCATCTTCTGCTTCTTCTTTGTAAAGTTGTTCCATTGATTCATTTTCTTTTTCCTTTAATTCTTGTCTACCTGTTTAATCAATTGTTACGTTGATGATTTCCACAACTTTTTTCAATCTAAGGTTATAACAATTGTATTCTTTCCTTGTACTTGAGTAACCACCAAGTAATCCTTTGTCCACGTGAGAGTCAAACTTTCCTATTCTTTCATCTTCTCTTTTGATGTAGAATTTTCTTCCAAAAACTATGCAGTGATTCACATTTGCTGGTCTTCCTTTCCATAGGCTCGTAGGGAGTTTTGTCAGTGTTGTTTCTAAGAATTACTCTATTTTGAATGTGAATTGTTGTAAGCACTGCCTATGTCCAAAAGATATCTATCAATTTGGAATCCATTAGCATTATTCGAGCCATTTCTTGTACTGTCTCGTTCTTTCTTTCAACAACTCCGTTCTGTTGAGGTGTCCTAGCAATGAAGAATTGCCTTTTTATTCCATGCATGCTGCAGTAGTCCATAAATTCATTTGAAGTGAACTCTGCTCCATTATCAGATCTCAAGCATTTAATTTTTGAATCCATTTCATTTTCAACCATTTCCTTGTAGACCTTGAAGTTTTCAAAATCTTTTGATTTATTCCCGAGAAAGAAAACTGCAGTCATTCTTGTATAATCATCAAATAATAACATAAAGTATTTCTCACCTTTTAAACCCTTTGTTGTAGTTGGTCCAACTAGATCAATATGCACAATTTCTAGTGGTATTGTCGTTGAATATTCTTTTGATTTAAACCTGGTCTTTGCTTGCTTTCCTTGTTGACAATGCTTGCATAAAGTGTTGGTTGGTTTCGTGATCTAGGGAATTTCTCTAACTACTTCCCTTTTGCTAACTTTGAAAAGGTTATCAAAATGTATGTGACCCATTCTTTTGTGCCATATCCAACTTTCATCTTCCTTTCCCAGGCAACACTTTTTATTTCCATTTTCACTTAATACATATATGTTGCTTGAAGTTCTCGCAACTGTTGCAATCAATTTTCCTGAACCTTCTTATCTTATCTCACAGTTTTGTGAATCAAAAGTAACTTTATGAGCTTGGTCACACATTTGACTTGCACTTAGAAGATTGTGTTTCATATCATCTACTAGTAAAACATTTCCTGCCTTTGTAACACCCTAGGTTTTGAACGCCCATTTTAAATAATGTATTGTGACAATGTTGAAAGGTCAGGATGCCTAAACAATTATTAAAAGGCCAGTGTGCCCAAGACATGTAATGTTTTTTTTATCATTATTAATAATAAATACATGGCTGGATGCTAGACGAACAAGGACTAGAGTTATAGGGGGCTATGATTCCACAAGGGAGGGGGCTTGAGGGGCTAAGTGCTTATTCCTTTTTTAATCACCCCTTTTTGTCTAAGGGAGGGGATCGGTTACGTGAGCTTCTTGGGGAAGGCTAGGAGGTTCTTGATTCCCCACAAAGTTACTTAAACCCGCCTTTGGTCTGATGGGGGGGTTTGACTGATGGCTTGTTCACTGATTTCCTATATGTGCATTCTTTTCGCTCACACACTTTCATGCAACCACTTACCCATTCATTGATCCATCCTCATCTGCATCTTGGCTTGGGAAAGGGAATCGCTCTGCTAAAGAATTATCCATGGTATGGTGGGATGTAGTGGTCCTTGGTGTGATCCAGTTGTGACTTGAGGCCTGCATGTATGAGATGTGTTGACCTATGTCCATATTTTCTCACATATGCGAGTCCTGAGAGTTCCAGCATTGAAATTCTGGACTAGTTGCACTGGAGCCTGAATAAGGAGAAGGACTTCCTGAGGGACTGCGTGGTAGAGAAGGGTGGAGGTTCATTCGCTCAGGTGCTGCAAGATGGGTAGAAGAGAGATGGGTACTTGCATTGTTGTGAGAGCTAGGAAGCCTGTGAGAGCTTGGGTGCTGACTGGTTTGGGAAGCCAAGTCAACATTCTAGAACCGCCCTTGTGGATTCATAGCCTTGGCTCGGTGGTGACACTGTTGTTGAGTTTTGGAACAATAATGTGTACGGTTGGGTGGAACATCCTTGGTCTGCAACCAGTTGGTGTCATATTTCATAAAGATAAGTGCTCTCTATAATGGTATCATTTACATGCATACAAATGTATTTCTATTGTATATTTAATTATCGTTTAATTGAATATTTAAACTATGCATGCTTGTTGACTACTGTTGTGCATGTCGTTAAAGTCTTATCTTTTATGCATCCTTAAATTTTAAAAAGGTATCGGTAAGAGAAAGAAATCCAAGGGTGGGCTTGAAGGTAGCATACCTTCGCCTATGGGTGGCTGGGTATGTTACAGTTTAGTATCAGAGCCTCTGGTTGAAACACCAGGCCGGTATGGGTCGGGTTTGTTGGTGTGAGTCTTGTGGTTACAGATCGAACTCTGACCGTGGAGTTGAAAAGAATAGGAGGAATTATGTTGCATAATCTACACATGATTTAGATCACCAGAGAGCCGTTCTAAGGGGTTCAAAGGATCGTGACCATCCCCTTTGAATTCAGGAGTGATTTCCATTGTAGGATCAGGAGAGATCCGGGATCATTGGATCGGAGGATAGGTGAACAAGGGTCGTTCGATGAAAAGGAAGCAAGGGTTAAGGTCACCACCGCCAAATCCCATTGGAGAGTGAGATCAACGAACAACCAGAATTGCATGGAACCAAGTTACATGGGAGATAATTCCTCAAGGCGGTCCCACAATCCAAACCATGGTTTCATTGAGGGGTTACGTGTCAGCGTCAGGAGAATTGCAGGGAGAAAAGAGGGTTACTCCAAACCGCCGATGCGTGCCCCTGCAAATTGAAAGAAGTAAGTGATGTGAAATGCTAGGGTTTGAACATCTAAAATCCATATAGCCGAAGTAGTTTGGGGTCATCCATCGTGAAGGAGAGATAGGTGGCGCGATATCCACAACTCTGGAAGTTTGTGGACGAGGAGGAGGTGAAATAGCCAAAGTAGATCTGACCGTCGATCACCAAGAGGTAAGTGTCAGTAGATCAGTAACTCCAGAGAAATTTGTTCGAGAGGTTTTCAGTTGAGATTTGAAACTACCGAAGCCCAAAGAACCCGGGAGTTGAAGTAAATCTTGATCATCCGATCATCCGAATTAGATATCAGTTGCCAGATCGTCTGGAGTAAATATCAAGCATCAGATCATCCGAGGTGAATCTGGGCCATCTGATCTAGAAGAGACGTGGCGTAAATCTGTGGATTTCGGGTGAAGGCCCAAAGTAAGTCTCAATTGTTCGATTCAAGAGGACACACAACAGAATCACGTGTACTTCGAGGAGGTTTGAAGTTTGATATTTCCAAAACCCGAAGACCCGAAGTAAGCCTCAACCATCAGATTAAGGAGGAAATGTGGTGCAGATCCATGGACTTTGGGTGAATACCCAAAGTGAATCTTAGTTGTCTGATCTAGGAGGACACATGGTGACAGATTGGCCAGTTCGGGAATTCAGAGTTTGGGAGAATTGGAAGTGTGCTAGTATGGAAATTTCCAAAGTCCCAAAGCCTGAAGAGCCGAAGTGATGGGGCACGATGATGTCACCTAGAGGTGATTTGGATCCTAGAATTCCCGAAGTGACGTGGCTTGCAGACATCACCTGGGATGACGTGGACACATGGGATGTGTGCCACGTGTCAGTAAGTTTTGAGCATATGGAGTATTGAAATATCAGTTAGAATGTGACACATGTCACCTGCTCGATTGGGCCACGTGTTCGCTTCCAATATTTCACCATGTGGCGAAATATCATGCAATCTGGAGACTGGGCACTCCAGTGGGGAAAGATGTGACAGGTTGCACTAGGTCGAAAACTCCCAAAGGCTCGAAGGCCAGAGTACATATGGAATGTTGATTCCAGAAGACACACATTGAAGGATCATCGACTTCGGGTGAAATCACTCCAGGATAAAGTGTAGGAGGAAAGTTTTGAAAATTTCGACGCCCGAAGAGCCGAAGATATTCACAGCCGCCGATCTGTGGGAGGACACCCATTGAGAGATCATGAACTCCGGTTAAAAGAATTCCGGGAGGAGGCAAGCGAGGAAAGTTGAGACTCATGAAGCGTGGATTCCTGAAGTGGATCGCAATCGTTAGTCATGAAAGAGGACGAGGACCGTTGATTCAGTCCTGGCTGGAAGTTTTGAAGTCCTGAAGCTCTGGAAAAGCGATTTCTCAGCTAAGAGCAGGGTCATGGTCGTGGTCATATGCATATTGGGAGTTGAGGGAAGGAGGGATAAGGGTCAAATTGGTGGTCTTCGAGATAGAAAAGTGCTAAGGAAGTATTTAGCCGTGGTTTCTAGTCGTGGTCACCTAGGAAGGTGGTTTGAAGGAAGAGCATACAAAGGATAAAAATATGTGTCAACCAAGGATAACAGGACACTGTTATTTTCAGAGAATGGGGATATGATATCCATGAACAAAAAAATAAAGAGACCTGTTGCATGGTTTTGCAATTTTGTTTATCGTATGGATAATTCTAACAAAATGGTCTCTTACACATTTTGCAGAATTAAGGGGTTGAAACACATCAACTCAGGATGAGAATTGAGGTAATGGAACAAGGAGAGGGAGCCTCCAATCATGATAAGGAGGCCAAGGGATAGAATACCATAGTTGGTAATGCAGAGACAAAGTCCAATGGACGCAAGGGAAAAGGAGAGCATAAAATGTTAATAGAAATGGTAAGAAGCCTGAAGATGGAAGTGTAGAGATACAAAACAGACAACGAGAGACTGATGAGAGAGAAAATTCAGATAAATGATCGAGTGTTGCAGAGCTTAAATCATTTGCAGAGAAAAATGAAGAAGGGATCAAACTCAATACAAGAGGAAGAAGGTAGGTGCCATGAAGGAAGGAATGATCATGGAAGAGTTGGGTATTCTAGAAGTGTCAAAAGAGCTCATGGACACCACCCAACTCCTTACTCGGAAGGAAAGTTTTATGCATCAGAAGATCCCGCAAGCAGTCCAGAGGTGTCTCCTGTTAGACAACAAAGAATGAAACAAGAGGTAGATAGTTTGCAAGGAGAGTTGAGGAAGCTCAAGCCACCTTCATTTGAGGGTGAAAGAGAAAGGGAAGATGATGCTGAAGCATGGTTTCTTGGGACCAGGAGATATTTTGAGTTGCATAAATATTCATCCAACCTAGAAGCCAGGATTTCCACCCACCATTTACACAGGAAAGCTACAATGTGGTGGGACCAACTGAAGCAAGTGGATCACACTAATGAGAGTATGATCACTTGGAATCAGTTCAAGTACTTCCAAAAGGAGTACCTCTTAGAGCATTCCTATGACAAGAAAATGCAGGAGTTATTTGAACTCAGGTTGGGAAGCATTACTATGGTAGAGTACGAGAAGAAGTTATTGGGATTGTTAAAGTATGTCAGGTTCATTGGTGACGAGAAAGTGAAAATAAAGAGATTTCTAAGTGGACTTCCATCCTTTTATAAGGAAACGATCAAGTATGATGAGCCCAAGACCTTGACTGAAGCCATACAGAAGGATAAATACCTGTATGAGCAAGACCAAGGAAGATAATCTCTGCAGAAATCTTGGAAGGACAAGAATAATGAGAAGTTCGATCAGAGGAGGAAAGGATTCAAACCTTCCCTCAACATGAATGATCCTAATAGAAATCATTAATATCAGTATGCTAAGAGGGATTTCAAGAAATAAGATTCCTTAGGAAAAAGGGGAAGACCACCAATCCAATGCTAGGGATGCAAGGAATATCACCTGTAAAAGGATTTCCCACACAGAAAGGATAGAGTGAAGACTATGCACAACATCCAAGAGGCTACAATAGTCGAATATATGGGAATAATATATGCATATTTAGATGATCAACAAGCAGAGTACCATTCCAATATGATCGAGGTGGAAGGTAAGATCATAAATCAACCTGTTGTTATTCTGATTGATTCAGGAGAAATTCATTGTTACATTGATACTAAGATAGTGGATGGATTACTTTTGGAGAAAAGTAAACTTGGAAACACAAGTTTGTTTCAGTTAGCCACTGGAACCAAAAGAAGAATCCATGACATGGTCAGAAGTTGTTCCATAAGTCTTAATGGAATGAATAATAGTATTGATCTAAATATCATAACAATGGGGTCTTATGATATTCTGATTGGAATGGATTGGTTGGACAAGCATCATGTTGTCCTAGATTTTCATAACAAGACATTTACATGTCTTGATGGAAATGGAAAACAGAGAACTGTGAAAGGAGTTCCAAGACCCATCTCTATAAGGGAGATTTCATCCTTACATCTAAAAAGATGTTTTAGGAAAGGATGTCAATTGTATGCAGCTCATGTGGAAGATCCAAAAAATACAAAGGGGCCAAGCCTCGAAGATTCCTCGGTACTACAGGAATTTGAAGATGTATTCCAAGAAAAACCCGGATTTCCACCAAGAAGGGGGATATATTTCTCAATTGATTTAGTGCCAGGAGATGCCTCGATGTCAAAAACACCTTACAGAATGAGAACACTAGAGTTAAAAGAATTACAAATGTGGTTGGAGGAATTGTTGAAGAAAGGGTACATACATACAAGTGTTTCACCTTCGGGAGCACCGATACTTTTCATCAAAAAGAAAGATGGAACCTTGAGGCTATGTATTGAATTTCGACAACTGAAAAAGTGCACTATAAACAACAAGTATCATCTACCCCAAATCGATGACCTCTTTGATCAACTAAGAGGAGAAAATATATTCTCAATGATTGACCTGAAGAGAGGATACCATCAGGGAAGAATCAAGGAAGAATACATTCATAAGAAAACCTTTAAGACCAAGTATGTGCATTATGAATTTGCAGTGGTGCCATTTGGACTAACCAATGCACCAACTATATTCTTGTTCTTAATGAATGACATACTATGAAATTATTTGGATAAGTCTGTCATAGTATTCCTGGATGACATACTTATCTATTCTAAGTCTGAATAGGAGCATGAACATCACTTAAGACTAGTATTGCAAGTACTAAGAGAACATCAGTTGTATGCCAAGTTGAGTAAGTGTTATTTTTATCAAAAGTAGATCCATTACTTGGGACACATTATTTCAGAGTAGGGCATAACCGTAGATCCAGAGAAGATTGAAGCCATTAGAGGATGGCCAACACCCAGAAATGTGTCAAACATCAGATCTTTTATGGGATTAGTTGGCTACTACAGAAGGTTCATAGTAGGGCTCTCTAAGATTGCTCATCCCATCACTTCTTTGCAAAATAAGGGAATTAAATTTGAATGGAAACTCAAGTGTGAAAATAATTTTAATATGTTGAAGGAATTACTTACTAGTGCACCTTTGTTAAAGATTGTTGACCCAAAGAAAATTTTTGTGGTATTTACAGATGCATGTAAGGGAGGACTTGGGGGAGTCCTCACACAAAATGGACATGTCATTGGATATGAGTCCATAAATCTTAAGGAACATGAGAGGAACTATGCGACCCATGACTTGGAACTTACTGCCATTGTCCACGCCTTGAGAATGTGGATGCATTATCTCATGGGGAAGAAATTCAAATTAAGGATAAACCACATTGGCTTGAAGTATCTTTTTGAAAAACCAACATTGAATTCCAGGCAAACAAGATGGTTGTAATTTTTAAGTGAATATGACTTCGATATCAAGCATATCAAGGGAAAGGAGAATAAAGTTGTCGATGCACTTAGTAGAAGAGTGCATATCATGTATGCTACTGCTTTCAGTATGCATCAGTCAGACTTGAAGAGTATAATTTTAGATGGTCTTGTTACAAACCAGCATTACCTATAGGTAAAGGAAATATTACAACAAGGAGATGTACAACATAAAATAAAGGATTATGAGATAAAGGAAGACAGATTACTCATGCATAAAAATAGAATCTATGTTCTTAGTTATGGAGAACTGAGGAATTTAGTACTGAAGAAAATGCATGATGTTCCTTATGCTGGACATCCCAGTTACTAGAAAATGATTATAGCAGTAAGAAGCCAATTCTTTTGGTTGGGAATGAAGAAGGATGTTGCTGATTACATCGCTCGATGTATGGAATGTTAGAAGGTGAAGGCTAAGCATAGGCACCCAACAGGTTTACTGCAGCCATTGCCAATCCCAGAGAAGAAATGGGAATTCATCACCATGGATTTCATCACAGGATTACCTAGAATGAATAAGCAACATTATTCAATCATGGTGGTGGTTGAAAAATTAACAAAGGATGCTCATTTTGTACCTGTGAAGACAACACATACAACGGATAATATTGCACAAATTTTCATGAAGGAAATTGCTAGGTTGCATGGGATACCTAGGACAATCGTCTCAGACATAGATACAAAGTTTACCTCCAATTTCTAGAGGGGATATTTTAAAGGATTTCACACAAGTCTAAACTTTAACACAACATATCATCCCCAGACAGATGGGAAAAATGAGAGAGTCAATCGGATAATTGAAGATATGATGAGAATGTATGTGATAGATAAGCCATCTAAGTGGGAAGATTAATTACACTTGGTTGAGTTTTTATATAATAATGGGTATCAAGCTTCATTGAGAATGAGCCCATTTGAAACCTTGTACAGTAGGAAATGCGATACTCTAGTAAGTTGGGACAACTCAACAGATAGAGTGGTACTTGGGCTAGAGTTTCTCAAGGACATGGAAGACCAGGTGGTCAAGATCAAGCAGAATTTAAAGGAAACTCAGGATAGACAAAAATTTTATGCAGACAAGAACAGGACAACTAGATAATTTAAAGTAGGGGAGCATGTACTTTTGAAAGTGAAGCCCAAGAAAATCTCTTTGAAATTAGGTAGTTTTACAAAGCTGTCAGCCGCATTCTATGGTCCATTTGAAATATTGGATAGAATAGGGCCAGTTGCATACATGATTGCATTGCCTTCTTCCATGAATGTGCATAATGTATTTCATGTGTCTTTACTAAAGAAATATGTACATGATCCTAACCATGTTATTAATTGGCATATGATTCAGGTAGAGACAAAGGGAGATTTTCAGGTTCAACCAGTGTGGGTATTGGACAGAAAAGTCAAAATTCTCTGGAATCGAGTTATAGATCTGGTAAAAGTTCATTAGACCTGCTACGGTCCTGAAGATGCTACATGGGAGCATGGAGATTCCATGCAGGCAGAGTGCCCACAATTTTTTGAATAAATTTGAGATTTTGATCTCTATTTTGTATATGCACTGAGGACAATGCCAAAATAAGGGGGAGGGGATATAACACCCCAGGTTTTTAACTCCCATTTTAAATAATGTATTGTTACAATGTTGAGAGGCCAGGGTTCCCAGGCAATTATTAAAAGGCCAGTGTGCCCAAGACATGTAATTTTGTTTATCATTATTAATAATAAATACATGGTTGGCTGCTAGATAGACAAGGATTAGAGTTATAGGGGGCTATGATTCCAAAAGAGAGGGGGATTAAGGGGCTAAGTGTTTATTCCTTTTTTAATTACCCCTTTTTTTCTAAGGGAGGGGATCCGTTATGAGAGCTTCTTGGGGAAGGCCAGGAGGTTCTTGATTACCCACGGAGTTACTTAAACTCACCTCTGGTCCGATGGGGGGGTTCAACTAATGGCTTGTTCATTGATTCCTCATACGTTCATTCTTTTCCCTCACGCACTTTCACGCACCCACTTACCCATTCATTAATCCATCCTCATCTGTGTCTTGGCTTGTAAAGAATTAACTGAACTGCTAAATAATTAACCACAATATGGTGGGTTGTAGTGGTTGTTGGTGTGATCCAACCGTGACTTAAGGCCTGCATGTTTGAGATGCGTTGGCCTATGTCCAACTTTGATCATAGTTGTGAGTCCTGAGAGTTCCAGCATTGATATTCTGTACCAATTGTGTTGGAGTCCAAATAAGGAGAAGGACTGCTTGAGGGATTGTGTGGTAGAAAAGGGTGGAGGTCCGTTCTCTCAGGTGGTGCAAGCTGGGTAGAAGAGAGCTTGGTCACTGACTAGTTTGGGAAGCCAAGTAACACTTTGTAATCATCCTTTTGGATTCATAGCCCTGGCTCGGGGGTGACACTTCTATTGAGTTTTGGAACAGTAGTGTCTATGGTTGGGTGGAACGTCCTTGGTCTGCACCCAATTAGTTTCATCTTTCATAAATATAAGTGTTATCTGTTATGGTATCATTTACATGTATATGAATGTATTTCCAATGTATATTTAATTATCATTTAATTGAATCTTTAGATTATGCATGCTTGCTGACTACTGTTGTGCATGTCGTTAAAGTATTTTCTTTTATGCATCCTTAACTTTTAAAAAGGTATCGGTAAGAGAAAGAAGTCCAAGGGTGGGTTTGAAGGTAGTGTACCCCAACCTATGGGTGGATGGGTATGTTACAACCTTGGTATTCTTGTTCCCAATTCTGATTGTGCCTTTTCCAATGATTTTAGCTAAATCATCGTTTCCGAAGGAGACTGATCCATCTCTTTCCTTTATTAATGTAAGAAACTTGTCTCTATCACCTGCCATGTGTTTTGAACAACCACTATCAACATACCAGCCACATTTATTTTTCTTATCTTGTAGATCGAGTGTGCATTCTTCATTTCTATACTGATTCTGCTTTCTTATCCATGTCCTTTTCTGAGGTTCCTATCTGTGACTATTGTTGTTCTGTTTTGGTTCTCTAGGAGGGACTGTCATTCTGCAATATTTGGCCATGTGTCCAAAGTTGTTACATTTTTAGCATTCCACTTCAGTGCTCAAAGATTCAAACATGGTGTAACTTATTCTCTGTGTTTCACGAGTCCGTCTTGGATAACCCTTTTGTGTATGAATTTCAAAGTTGTTTATGTTCTTGTTGTTAGCTCTACAATTCACAACTTTATGTCCAAAATTATTACATGCATAACATAAACCAAAAAATATATTTGATACCTAGGAGTTGAAGACCTTATAAAAGGAGGTACTCTTATGAATCCTTCTTCTTCCTGAGGCCTATTTTTTTTTGTCAATTATTGATTCTGAAATCCGAATCTTCTCGGTGGAGTAGTGTCCCTGTAATTGTATTTGTAGACCTTCCTATCCCCTTTGATTGTTTCTGCATAACTTTTTGGATATGTTTCTTGTTTTGTTGTTTTGGAGCTTGATCCCTTTTCTATCCAATTGTATCCAATTCTGGACTTGTCATGATAAGGGTTTTGACTGCTGATAATGTCATTCAAACTTTTGAGTTGTTCTACATATTTTTCTTTTGAACATCCTTTCTTAATGTGACAATTTCTGCTTCTAAATTTCCAATGATCCTTTCTCTTTCTTCTAGTTGTTATTTGAGCGCTTCTTCAATTATTTTATCTTCTTCAATTTGAACCTTCAAATTTGTGATCATTTGTTCTAGCTCCCGAGTGTCTTCTTTCTTGTCTAGTCCTACTTGTAGTTTCTTGTTTTTCTTCTTTTCTCTTCTGATAACTTCTATGGCACATAACAATTCTTCTCAATAGTCAACTTCTGCCTCTTCATATTGGTCTTTGGCCTCTTTATATTCTTCTTCAAAGTCTTCTTTATCAACTTATTCTACTGCCATGAATATAACTCTTTTTGTGTCACTATCACGAACTTCATCTTCATCTAATGATGAGATGTCTTCTTTGGTGCATAAGATTTTCTTGAAAACTTTCTTTGTGGTTCTTTTTTCTTTATATGTTTGTTTTCTATTTGATTAACCTTCATCATTTCTCCTTTTTTTATGAGGAAATTTGTTAGAAAAATGATTGATTCCATCACAATTAAAACAAATCAATGGAAGATTACCTTTATACCTGTCATTGGTTCCCTTGTTCAATCTTCTGAAAAAGTTGATTACTTCTTCGTCATCTTCTGAGACGTCACTATTGCTACTATGTTATTTTTCTTTTTTCTTTCCCTTTTGCTTTGACATTTTGGATGCTTTGAAGGTTTCTTCTTTTATATCTGGATTTTTCTGTTCATTTCTCATTTCATATGTTGTGAAGATTCCATGTAGTTCATCCATTCTTATTGAGTTTAGATCTACTCTTTCATCTAGTGCTGATATCTTAGGGTCAAATCTCATAGGAAGAGATCTTAGTACCTTTTGAACAATTACAAATTCTTTGATTTCTTCTCCCAATCCCAAGATTGCATTTACTATTTCATCGAATCGTAAAAAGTAAGTTGCAATGTTCTCATCTTCCTTCATCTTTAGTTGTTTGAACTGACCTCTATAAGTTTGAATCTTTGTTGCTTTGAATTTTGAATATCCTTCATAAATATTTTGAAGTTTGTCCCAAATCTCTTTAGCGGATTTACAATGCGCAAGTTTGGTGAATACCGATTCTCCAAGACCATTCAGAAGTGCATTTGTGGATTTGGAATTATTCTGACTGAGTTTCATATCTTTTTCATTTGTCGGCGGAATTGCTGGTGCTATGTATCCATCTACAATTGATTGTCAAATTTCAAATCCCTGTGCTTGTATATATGTCTTCATACTTATGCTCCAAAAGGCATACTTATGTTCATCAAACTGTGGTATTCCATTTTTATACATGTTGTTTCTCTTCATGATCTACCTTTCAGTGGTTAAACTGATTTCTAAAGGAACCTACTCTGATTCCAATTGTGGGATTACTGAGAGAGGGGGTGAATCAATAATAGAGCAATCTAATCCTTTTCAACCATATAATGCAAGTGGTATATCAATGTAGCATTATCATCTAATATTTTCAGAGTAAATAAACAATGAACAAATGAACAATCATACACATACATAGTACACTAGTGTTTTTACGTGGAAACCCAAAGTGGGAGAAAACCACATAATGTTTTTTCTTATATGTCTTGAAGAATTACATTCATTGGAAGCACCAACTTCCT
>JZKD02S0827606.1:85194-98594 GCA_000966675.3 Picea glauca
GAATTACATTCATTGGAAGCACCAACTTCCTTTGTTTTCCAACTGCAACTGGAAGGAGGCTCCAACCCCCTAGTTTCTCAGGATACAACCTGAGGGAAGATCCAACTCCCCAATTTTATGGCTACAACTAGAAGGAGGCAACAACCCCTATGTTCTTCGACTACAACTGGAAGGTGACTACAACCACCTATCCTTTCCATGTCCAATCGCGTTGATGTATAAGTAGAATGATGGAACCACTATCACACTAATACTGCGAGATTTACTATTGTAAACTTGTACCGATAAACCTGCACCAAACAACCTGTACCAATAACCTGAACCATGTATCAACCATGCATCAACCTATACCTCAACCTGTAATCAACATGTACCATAAACAAGTGCATCAACCATGCACCAACCTGTACCAAACAACCTGTAATCAACTTGTACCATAAAGAAGTGCATCAACCATGCACCAACCTATACCTCAACCTTCAAACCTTCCTTAACTTTAACAACAAGAGACTAGTATTTTCATCAAACTTTACTTTAGTCTCACATGACTATTTTTTGATTAGTCAACAACCCTAACTTGAAATAATCATAACTATGTACCTGTAATTAATAAAGATATGAAAATAGTACACAATGTTCTTCAGTGTGTTTTATGAAATTCCTCCAAGTGTCACTACTTGGAAGCTCTTATAAAAGGAGTTATAGGAAAAATTACATACCTTGTTGAATTCTGGATTATTGTAGAGAGCAAACTTGTAGAGCGTGACCCACACATAATATTTGTTGTATAGATATGAAAATTTTACACAAAATACTACATACTATACTATAACCAACACATTTGGTCTTACTAAATTTGGATTTGTTATGAAGAAGTTATGACGTTTTTACCCGAAACACCTGTTTTAGACTAGTTTTAGGACTAGCCAAAAACCCTATTTTCCATGGAGTGTAACTTCAAAAATACAATGACCGAGGAGATAAAATTTGTACCACAACTACTTGGATATGTTTCCTTAATGGCCTCCCAATTTCACGGTCTAAATCATTCTAGAAAAAAAATTATTGCGAAAATGGTGAGATGACCTGTAAATAACATACCTTAGAAAGCATCATCAAAAATTTTTATCCTTCCTTGAATTTCAGCCTTCTTTACTTCACCTTCCCTATGAAATTCGGCTTAGATATCCTTTGGTTACCTCAGTCACCTATAGATATTCAATATGCTCAAGTGTGTTTGAAAATGAGAGAGCCTTGCCTCTTATTTATACTTTCATGTAGCTTCCTCAAGGGGTTACCTTTTAGCCATTTTAACCCAATTTCCTTAGTTTAGGGCTAACCTACTTCTAACCACTTTCCATAATTAGAAAGTTCTCCATTTACTTTATTATTTAAATAATCCTCCTTGACTTTGTCACTTCAATTTATTATTTAAATAATCCTCTTTGACTTTGTCACTTCACTTTATTATTTAAATAATCCTCTTTGACTTTGTCACTTCACTTTATTATTTAAATAATCATTTTTGAATTTTCCACTTCACTTTATTATTTAAATAATTTTTTCTTTGCAATAACTTTGACTTGTTTGACGGATAATGGTGGAGAGTTCTCCGAGAATGAATTTGAAGAATTATGTAAGAAGTGTAGTACATCAAGGAAAAAGAATACTCCATATACAACTCAACATAATGGAGTTTCATAAAGGATGAACAATACACTAATGGAAAAAGCAAGGTGCATGCTCAGTGGTGTCGGGTTAGGGAAAAAATTATGGGTAGAGGCAGTGGGTACTGCATGTTACCTAGTCAATCGATCACCCTCATCAACATTGGATGACAAGACTCCACATGAGGTATGGATTGGTAATAAACCCTCTCTCACACATATCAAGGTATTTGGATGTGAGGCATATGTTCACGTTCCAAAGGAAAACATGAGTAAGATAGATAAGAAGGTTGAAAAGTGTATATTTATTGGATATAAAGATGGTCTCAAAGGGTATAAGCTTTGGAACCCAGCAACCAAGAAGGTTGTGTATAGCCAAGATGTGGTATTTAGAGAAATAAAATACATTGTTAAACATGATATCCTACCAAGTAAGGAAGAACCAACAAAAATAGAGTTTGGTTTAAAGGATGATGAATCAAACTCTACAAAAAAAAATGAATAATAATAAGAATATCCTCATAATCCAATATTGAAGAGATCGGTTGGGGAAAGAAGGCAACTAGAAAGGTATACTCCACCTGATTTTCGTTCAAATTTTTCTTTGTCTATTCCTGATGATGATCCTAGAACTATCAGGGAGGTAGTGGATTCAGAGGATGCAAAACTTTGGAAAAAGGCTATGGATGCAGAAATGGAAGCTTTGGATAAGAATGAGGCTTGGGATCTAGTAGAGTTGCTGATTAGAAGAAATCTCATTGACAACAAATGGGTATTTAAAAAGAAGTTGAATGCAAAAGGAAAAGTGGAGAAATACAAAGCTCGATTAGTATAAAAGGATTATTCCTAGGCCGAGGGAATTGATTTTGGTGAGATATTTTATCCTATTTCCAAGTTAACCTCTATTATATTTATTTTATATGTTACTGCTACATTTTATTTTGAAGTAGAACAAATGGATGTGAAGACAAAATTCCTACGTGGGGATTTGGAAGAAGAAATCTATATGAAAAAACTAGAAGGCTTTATTTTAAAGGGAAATAAGGAACTAGTATGCAAGCTGAAAAAGTCCCTGTATGGTTTAAAACAATCACCAAGGATGTGGTATAAAAAATTTGATACTTATATGTTGGGACTTGGCTTCACAAGAAGAAAAGAGGATCACTGTGTGTATTTCAAATTAATTGGTGATCACTTGATTCATTTGGTATTGTATGTGGATGACATGTTGCTAATAGGAAACACCAAGGAGATTATCCAAGATGTGAAAAATTAGTTGTCCTCTAAATTTGACATGAATGATATTGGTGTTGGAAATTTGATTTTGGGCATGGAAATTAAAAGAGATCGGAAAAACAAGAAACTCTGGCTAAATCAAAGAAAATATGTGGATACAATATTGTAGAGGTTTAATATGTAGGAATGTAAAACGGTCAAGGTCCCTATTCCTGTAGGTGTAAATTTATTTATAGATCAATGTCCCAATATACAAGAAGAGGAGGAGGACACATCTTGTGTTCCATATGCAAGTGCGATTGGCAGTTGATGTATGCAATAGTCTATACTAGACTGGGCATTGCACATGCAGTGGGAGGTTTTAGCAGGTATATGTCAAAACCAAGGAAGGAGCATTAGACATAAGTAAAGAGGGTTTTCAGGTATTTACGTGGCATTGCCAGCTATGGATTGTGCTACCAACGAAGATCGGGATTGGACAAAGTTTTGGACATACATGGAATTGTGGATGCATACTGGGACGGAGATCCGGATCGTAGGAGATCTACAATTGGGTATGTGTTTAACCTATTTGGAGGAGAAATCAGTTGGATGATCAAAAGATAGTCTGTAGTGTCACTTTCAACTACAGAAGTTGAATACATGGAATCCATTCATGCAAGAAAGGAAACAATATGGTTACAAATATTGTAGTCAGGTATTGGGTTGGTACAACAAGCTGCAAGGATAGATTGTGACAGTCAGAGTGCAATTTTTCTAGCAAAGAACCCAACTTATCATTCAAAGACAAAACATATTTATGTTCATTATAACTTTGTGAGAGACATGGTTGAATAAAAGAAAGTGTTTTTGATGAAGGTGGAAACTTTGAAAAATGTTGCATATTCATTAACAAAATATATGAGCACTGAGAAGTTCTCTTAGTGTAGAGGATCTATGGGCATTTCTTCCCTACATTGTTGACTATGTAACCCTGTAACCCCCTGTATGGAAAGAAAACAACAATTGGGAGAATGTTGGATATGTGTTATATTATTTGCATGACTAGAAATAGTGTCCATTTTTGGGCGGTCCTCGGTTTCCTTGATTTTCGTGTCCATTTTTTCCTTGGTTTTAGTGTCCATTTTTTTCCTCGATTTTCGTGTCCAATTATGGGAGGTTTTTTGGCACATCGTTTTTTTCCTATGGTTTTCTATTTATGGTTAAGGAATTAGGTTTGTTGACTAATCCATGTCATTGGATTAGGGTTTTGGATGCCACTGGATCCTATATGTATATTGTATTGTAAACAATGTATGATGTGAATGAATATAGAATATGATGGTTTTCCTGGTTTAGGTTTCCAAGGGAAAAATCTTTGTGTAATTTGTGTATTTTCCATTGTATCTTTTTTGTTCTTTTATTGAAAATCTGTTTGTAGTAAAATATTATACAAGGTTAAAATATACACTAGCACCATGCATGCAGTGAAGGGGGTTGGTTGTGTTAGATTCTAGCTAGAGTTAGGTGGTTCTTTGGAGGTAGCAGGAGGGATGAATGTCCCAGAGATGAAGTTTCTCTCAGTATCAACTTTGGAGGACATGGGGTATACAGTTATGTTCGATGATGGATAAGTACTCATACATTCAGAGGGAGCAGATACCCAGGATGAATAGGTGAGGCTTGGCATCAGGGAGGGTATGATATACAGATTGTTGGGACAACTTGTAGTGGGGTCCAAGGGGATATTGGATCGTAGATCAGGTTAGAGTGTAGAGGAAGTAGCAGGAGGGTCTTCCAGTTTAAAGGGAGAAACTAAAACAACAACATATTTGATGGGGTTAGAGATTGGTCCAAGAGGATTTTCTTCCAGAAGCACCTTCCTCACGGGAGTGTTAGCTTTTGGGGTATCTTGAACATGAAATTCCTCATTGGCGGTGCCTATCATGTGGAGGTGTATGAGTGACAATCTTTATATTGTTAAATTGGATTTTATGTAATGAATTAAAGTGACTTTGTACAAATTTTAGTGACTTAAGTGAATTCATTTATTTAACTCATCTCAACAAGAGATTAAGTAACAACCGTTGATCTCAAGAGATCGATATCATATCTTAATCATTGATAACTTTGGAGACAGGGTTTTAGTCATTAGGAGATTATAATAGAATATATAAGGAGATTGAGAGGCACACAATGAGTGCATAGGAGAAAGAGGGAGTGTTTCTCATGTACTTGTGTCTAAGTGGGCAGGGCTGAGGAAAGGGTGTAGGGGACAATGAAGGAGATAAAAATTAGGTGGGATAGGCTATCAAATACAACATTTTAATTCTTCTGATGGGCCATTATCCCAGGATGGGAGCCTTGTTACAAGGAAAATATCTCTGTGGCCCGGGGTAAGCCACAATAGACGAAATGATTGCAGAAATCAACTATAATACCTACAACTTGTCCTCAACAACCAAGATACACAAGTATATGGTGATAATATATAAAGTTAGCATATAACATAACATAATCCATTAACATTCATGAAAAATAATCCCATGGAATAATAATTCAAATATTTTCAAGATATCAATTGGATGAGAAAAGAGTATTTCTATTAAAATAATCAACATAAGTATATAGGTGACAAACTTCTGTGTCATCACATCTCGAAACCGAGAAAATAAGTCCCTCCAACTGGGCCTCCACCACTTCAATCCTCCACCAAGAGCAAGCTCATATAAAGGAGACAATGAGGTTATCCATCAAAGATGGAAGAGATTTGGGGTTGAAAAATTAGTTCATACTTTCAAGGATAAAGGGATGCAGACTCAATATGAAGTGAAATTTCTCTAGAGTATCTTTTCTCTCAAAAGTTGAACTCTCCTCCTCTCCATGGCTTGGATATGGCTCAATTTACAGCCTTCAAATGGAAATAAAGGGTTGGGTCAGAGCGTCTCCAGTATATGGAAGGTCAAGGATCATGGATCTCATGATGTGACATGGAAAACCAACATAATTTTTAATTTTGAGCACCAAACCTGATGTACACGGGTCGTAGTGGAGCAACCTGCCTATACGCATGTTGTCTAACTAGTAGAGCGTGTATATGTGGACAATTATACTTTTTTGTCTCTCGAAGGTAAAAAAGGGGACTTCAAGTCTGCATAGGGAAATGGAAATTCCATCCAAGCAAGTTGCATGGGGTGAGGCAAAATTTTCTATAACAAGCCTAGTATTTTATTAATAAAATCAAACTCAGAACTAGTTTTCCTGAAAGGGTTTTTCCAGGGGTTCTAACCTGAATATCTTGTTCATTGTGATTGGTTTATGTTGATTTTTCTTCCACTGATTCAATTGTTTGTTGATTAACCTAGGTATGATATTATTCAGTAAATCTTTTTTTCTTAGAATTAATACCCTTGTGCTAGGTTAAGAAGTTCAATAGTATCTAGAGCTGTAAAAACATTTGAGATCATGAACTCATGGAAATAAAAAAAAAATTGAATTGTAGTTTACAGTTATGAATTATTTTAACACTAATCAAATATCAATCATGCATGAATTGCAAGCATTGTTTCTACAAAATTGGAATTGCAACAGACGAAGAAATGAAATTATTACTAAAGAAAATGAACAGAATTGAAAGATTAAATCCTACGCTAATATACAGGTAGTACCTCACTAAGGATGTGGCCCTACCCCATTAGGAAAGGTAGTGATCTATGAAACCAAGATAAAAGGATCACCAACATATCAACACATGAATAAGAGAGTGAATGGAAATTATATTGCATAATTATGAAAATACAATAGCAGCCAAATGGTTATCACCAAAGTTCTCCCCTTCGTCTCTGGGGAATCTCAAGTTCTTATACAATATGATCAGTGTATACAATTATAAAAAGGAATGAATGGACAACCATGAGAATCCGACTTTTCATTTGGTTACAATGATTTTGCTTAATTTTAGAAAATATCTATGTGCATTGACTTGGTGGAAAAACTGATTCTTCTTTTGGTCATCTATTTGCCTCTTGTCACTTTCCTCTATGAAGACTATTTTCTAACTGTCAGTGGCAACATTTATTGTTGTGCTGCCAGGTTTATAGATGAAATAAAAAAAACGGTGTACTCAGAGTCGTGGAAACATAAAAAATGTTGGGAGTCGCAATGGTTAGTTGGGGTCACAACACAAAGAGTATGCTTGGAGTTGCAATAGTTGGATTGTGTCTAGAATCACAACAACATAAAGTGCGTGTGGAGTTTCAATAAAGAGGTATTACAACCACCATGAGGAGTTGCAACTGCTATATTACTCTTGTATAGCAATATTAGTGCAAGAAAGTAGAAAGTTCCTTTAACAATTATGCAAGAATAGCGTAATAATGGAATATGGGAAAGATTTTTACCTTGATAGTAAATGCAGAAAAACTAAATAATGAGAATATAAAAAAGGAAGTGATCGATGGAAAATGGTAAGAAAAAAGGTATTAGATGGGTGCTAAAAGTATGCCAATTTAGACACTCGTCAGTGACCTCTAGGTTTTCTTCTTTATAAAACTTATGGTACAATTCATTCTAGCTGGGAAACAAAACCTGTGTTCTGGTGCTTGGATTAATGTCTTTATATATTTTCCATAATGGAGTTTCTTCTATCATGGGAAATTGGATTACCAATATAACATCTTCCATTGGATCCTTGATCATGGATGGGGCTTCGAGTGAAATCTCTCATGTTTCCTTCTTCTTAACCTTCATTGTTTTCGTTATTTTCCAAATAGGGGTTCTTTTTGGTGGCATAATTTTTGCAATTTTAACACAAGGAACAACAATGCATATTTCCCTCTTTTAATAGCAAACAAATCTCAATTTGATGAATGAAATGACAAATAATTATTAAAAAAAAAAAAACAACTATTCCTTATAACAATTTGCACATAAATAAAATCATTTGCAAAAAATAAAACTAACTACACTATCATATTTTCAAAAAGAACTAGTTGCTCCCTATAATTACTAAGTGCAATGCATCTACTCATTTGGATTACCTACCTTCTTAAATTTCCCGCAATGAAAAGACTAACCATTACTCTTGATTATTAACCTGGTTGCTCTTGTTCCAGAGCTATTGCATGCAACACTCTTGTGCAATGTCATCTATCTTACCCAAATATTCTCTGAAAATGGAATCAATAAAAAATAATTCTCATAGCTCTCATTCAAAATCAGAGAAACAAAGACTAATTTGACCAGTTTGTTTTAACTTAATGGCTAAAGGATCAAATATAAGAAATATGATGATAGGATCCTACTGAATCGAGCGATATTTTCTCATCTCCCATAATTGAATTCTGACGGGACACTGTCATCCCCAAAATCCATGCATTTTAATGGTGGTTTGTGTTCCTCAAGGGGCACCCTCAAATTTAGTTTACCATTTCAACGAGTTTCAAAAAACATGCTTTTACCTTTTGAAATATAATGAACACCTAGAAAAATGTGTCATTGAAAATTATGATTGGCTAGAACCCATGGTCATGTGTTTCACATATTCCAAAAAGGAAATGCAACTTATCGATGTTCTCTAAAAACAACCCACCTATTTCTCTACTGGATATTTTTCTAGAATGTTATTTCGGAGAGTTGCTAGAAACATGACTTTGTTGAAGGAGTTCAAAAAACTTGTATCGTAGTTCTCCTAAAAACTTATCGACCCACCTTTCAGTTCTTTCCCAAAAACCTCGAATTGACATTTCAATGTTTTCCCAAAAATTCTTGCCATCGGTGTGTTGGTGAAATCTGGTTTTATCACTTTCCAAAAAAAATTGTATTGGTGCATTAAAGAAATGTTACCTTTTCTATCAACTCTTTGCCAAAATGTGTTTTGGAAATTTCTAAAAACGTTTTATAAACGAGTTCAAAAAGGGTACTTTTCATGTTGTTGGTGCTATGGAAAAAATTACCTGGATGTAAATCGGGGGTTTCCAAAAAGGTAGTCATTCATATTTCAATGATCAGGGAAAATGCCTTTTCATTGGTGCTTTGAAGAAAAGTGTTTTCGATGAGTTCCAAAAAAAGTGTTTTTGGATGCTTTTTTATGGTTTTCAAAAATGTTCCTTTTCCATCGATGAACTGAGAAAAACATGTGTCCACCAACATTCTCCATCATTCTCTCATTTGCATCGACAACCTACAAAATGTCTAAACATATTTTTTTTAAAGTTTTCTATACTTCACCGATATCATTTTTTATTGTTCAAAATTTGGTTTATTTTTTGGGTTTTTATTTAAATCAAAACACTTGATAGCATATATGAGATGCATAAAAATAAAAACTCAAAACATATGAAATTTTCTTGCAAAAAATCAAAGAAAAGGTGGTACCCAAAATTTTAGAATTTTAGGGTGTGTTGTGTACTCAACAACTCCCAATTTTGAAAATCATTTATCACTGATTGAGTTCGAGTTTTTCGTGGGGACCACTTTTTTTCAGAGATCATATCTTTCATTCTAACTATTAGATTTTTAATCTACAAGTTCCAAGTTATATCTCAACCTATTTTTCATTTTTGTCCATTTCATTTTTTAGTTTAGGGTTTTATGGGCTCACTGGAAGCCTTAAAATATTTCCAACCAAGAACATGGTTTTCAAGTGGTTTTCCACGTTGTGCATACAAAAAACTACCTAATAACCATTTAATGCACACAATTGTTTGTAGTCTTCTAGCACTCTCGGTGTGCACATGTTCATGGAATCGGTGAACCACATCCACATATATTCGATGAATAGGCATGCATTGAGAGCTCACTTGTTTGATGAACAAGTGTTGTGCTTAAATATAGAAAGCATGTGCACGTTGAAGGTAGGAAGACTAAATAAAAATGGATTTTGATTGACTTAAGTATCCATGACGATTCATTAGAGAGCGAGGAACTTTGTGTTCCTCCATACATAGATTAAGGGAGATCAAGTCGTCTAGAGGATTCTTGCATGGTGAGGTTTATTCAAGTTCTTTGAGAACTCCCTTATGTGGGTAGAAACTTTACTTTTTTCCAAGATCATTGATACTAGGATGTGGATGTTGATGCATTTATAGTGTAGGGTGAGAGGATTGACCTCACCCTTTAAGATGTATATTTCATGACCAACATTCCCATGTATGGATTCGTGAGAAACATCCTACCTATGAGGCCATGAAATATACTAATGAAGGACTTCTTAGAGACGCACTACATGGATGGTTACATGTTACTTGATTGGTCCATTCAATTGGAGGACATTGAGTGGTTAGATACTTAGGTGATTTATACCAATATGGTATGAGTGATGGGATCACATAGACCCCATCAAGTATTTGGTGGTTAGCTGGTGAACATAGAGAGAGTTGTTGGGGGAACCTACTTTAGATGGGCCCAAAAGTTTCTTACTATTATGGCGTGGTAGCTTACCACTTGCATGTTAGTAGAAAGTGGGGATTTTTCTTTCGGAACTTTCATATGTGCTTTTTTATTTGACATGGTCCCAACTCTCTATCTACAACATGTGATCAAAGATGTAAGATTGAGGGAGATGTGCATGCCATAATGGGGTGATTTGATGAGGAAAGGTGGGTGTAGTGTTATGGGAAAGGTCTTCTAACTACGATTTGTTTTACACTAGTGCCAACTCGATATACAAATCAAGGACTATCCATATGTAGGTATGGAATAAGGGGAGACCCAAAGCTCCCCTACCCTTTTAGCTAGACATGGGAACTAGAGGATAAGTAAAGTGCATTAATATTTTTTATTTTTGGTGTTTACATACTAGCATAGGTGGTAGCTATACTTTTTATATGGTACATGTAATTGATCATCATTATATCTCTTGAATGTGCAGATGTGGTACCAATGAGGCCAACGAGATAGCTATGGTGGCGAGGTCAATTTGACATGATTTATATTGCATCACCATCATAGAGGTGTAGGTGGGATGTTAATTCTATCCTAGCGGGGTTACGTGATCAACTTGATTGATTCTTGTATGGGGTGACAGACTAGGGATGGAAACAACTGGATGATGTACTAATTGAGCTCTGCTTTGGGGTAATATCTAAGTGGTTCCCTATTATGAGGATGGTGGCTATAATAAATCAGGGGATACATGATCTACTAGAGAAGCCCTACTTATATTGGCTCAACATCTTCCTACTAGTAATAAGGAGGATCGAGATGAGGATGAGAGTGATGATAATGAGTAGGCAGTTAGTTAGAACTACCCCCATGCTAGGCATGATCATCATAATCAACATCATATGTAAATACAATTCCTCAATATGTGTTCCATGGTCAAAGACCAATTTCTTTGGGATGTTGAATCAATTAATCATACTGTTAAAGAAAAAACAAGTAATAATGGCTACCATATTGTTGAATTTTGGCATGGCTTCCACCCACTTAGTAAAATAATAAACAACCACAACAATGTACTTATGAATGTCATTTGATATGGATTTATGTTCCATAAAATTGATCCCCACTTGAAAAAAGGAACGATTGAAATTAGAGGATGCAAATGTGCTAGAGGACCCCTAGACTTAGGAGAAAACACTTGGAAATTATGACATTGCTTGATGGATGGAATACAATAAAAAACTAAAGGAGGAAAACAATAACCAACTCTAAATTTTTTCTAGGCGATGGCTATCCTAGATAGGTGGCCACCATAAGTGCCACTATCACAATAATTTAAGAATTGCTCAACTTTGTCAAGGTGAGACAACATCAAAAAATGATATCAACTCCTTATCTATTAAGAACACCACCTATGAAGAGATATAAATGGTCTTGGTGTCAAATATGATTTTGGTCATCATGGGATAAGTGAGGGATGGATTCCCGAGCATGCAAGAAAATGGGAATACCAACATACCAAGGATCATCCAATAATATGGTGAGTAAGTGTTTGTTAGGAAGATAATCATTAAGACGTAATTCATTGACTTTAGTAGGAAGCTCCAAGATAAAATTAGTCAGGACCAAGGATTTCTTACTCTTGGGAGTAATGGAATCAAGATCTAATTCTTGGAGGATAATGATCTAATAGGTGATTTTTCCATTAATCACTCACTTACTCAAGATATATAAGATGGGCTTAAAATTCACAACAAATGTTCAACAAAACATGGTATTCCCACACATGACAAACAACTGAAGTAATCACTCTCATAACTAGATCAAATATCATAACACCAATGTGTTTACATGGTTAAAACCCTTTAAAAGGGAAACAATCCACAACCCCAACCAACGTGGTCACATGAGGAAATATATTAATGAAAAATAAAAATATTTTACAAGAGAGATTCTCACAATCGATCATCAAAAAATGGCCCTCCATGCTCTTTAAATAGAGATCATGGACAAGTGTTAAGGAACAAATAAATATAGATATTAAGATCGAGGAGAATATGAGCCATTTGATTACTCTATGTCTAGAACATATCATGATCGTCAGATTGCATAACTACAGATGCATACTAATGCATACCAAAGAAACAAAGATGACCTTAGCTCTAATGGATGAATTAAGAGCCTATATAAAGAAAATAACACAAGAACTAATAGAACTCAATTTGGGAAAAGAAGTAACACGAACGAGACCCAAACTTTCACTAAAAACTGCATTTGCTCACAATTTTTGGGTGCTTTTCAAACTGCATTTTTCATCCCCTAAGTAATCTAGTTGTATGATTTACACGATTATGATTCCAATGCAATCGATGGAATCAAAATTTGAGGCACGAAAGTTCCAGAACAATCGCCAAGGGTTTCCTGCCCAACCAACCTTGTTAATCATGACATCCTTGAAATGATCGAACAAAGTGGTAAACCATCTCAATAAAAACCTCTCCCCACACTCTTCGCATCGCAAAAAATGGTACCCCAATCAGACATCATATGAGCAAGTTATGAGCCTTCAAAATCATGTTTGGTAGCATCAAAATCTCCTTCAACAAGGTAATCGGTAACACCCTTTGTTTCACACCAATACACAAAAATTCATTGGGTGAAATGATTTTAAACTTTAATATTTTAAATTTAAATAATTTAAATTTAAATTAATTTGAAATTATCTAAATTTAAAATTGTTTTAAATAAAAAAGGGGGAAATAATTAATTGCAAAAGAATTAAGCTTGTTTTTTTTTTTTTTACAAACTTGTAAGGGAGGGGCCCAAGACCCAAATAGTTTACAAGGCTTAATACATGGTAAGGGATTGGGCCCAACCCATGCGCCTCCCCTTTTCCCACCAAACTTAAACCTTACCTTAACAAATAATCCCCACCCTTGTGCATCGAGGCGTAATAAAGAATCGACCGCAAACCATGTATCATCACGTCACCAGTGGTTATATGCCAATACACCAGTCATGTTGACATTTCCAATGCCGACATAGTGCCACTCATCGAGTTTCCAATGCCGACAAAGGCATGTACATGGGTGTAATGTTTTATTTTTCGGAAATTTTATATTTTTTCATGGTTTA
>JZKD02S0827606.1:127292-141394 GCA_000966675.3 Picea glauca
GCCGAATAATATTTCGGCCGAAAGTAATATTTGTTCGGCCGAAAAATTGCCGCTAGAAATTTTGGAGACCCGATTGTCACGAAAGTGTTACCCAGCTTCATGATTTTACCCACCTGTTATTAGAGCTGTCGTCGTAATGAGTAGGGTTGTTACAAGTACTAAGATTAATGTTCGATAGGTGTAGACAATGTTAGATTTCATTAAATTTGAAGAAATGTATTTTTTGTGCGCCTTTTGGAATTTTGTTGGGCCATGTGGTATGTAAGCAAGGCTTAATAGTGGATCCTACCAAGATTGTAGTGATTTTGGACTTACAACTACCTACATTAGTAAGCCAGTTAAGAGAAACCCTGGGCCATACAGGATACTACATGAGTTTTTTCAAGGGATACACGCAGATTAAAATACCAATGGAGAAGTTGTTGAAGGAAAAAGCTAAATTCTAATGGAATGGGGACTGCCAGAAAGGTTTGGATACATTAAATCAGAGGTTAGGGACTGCACCAATTTTTGTATTCCTAGATTGGAAGAAGGAATTTCATGTTTAGGTGGATTCATAATCCATATATTTGGGTGTAGTATTATACCATCCAGGAGAAGGAGGGTTAGACCATCCAATTGCATTTGCAAGTAGGGTTGTCAAAAATAGAAAATAACTAACTACAAAAGAATGAGAGGGGTTGGTGATGGTGTATGCGTTGCAAAAGTTTAGACACTACTTGGTTGGTTCTCATTTCAAGATGTATACAGACCACTCTGCACTAAGATACTTAGTGGACAAACCAGTGTTGGGCAGGAGGGGGGAGAATTTGTAGATGGTTTCTATTGTTCTAAGAGTATGCCATTGAATTCATTGTTAAGCTAGGTAAATTAAATGCATGACTAGATCACTTATCATGCATTCTATTAGGCGAGGATGAAGGGAACCTAGATGATAGTTTATCAGATGCACATTTATTTGTAGTTAGAATGATGGATGACTAATTCACAGACATTGTGCAATTATTAAGTACATGAATGGCTCCATCATCCAAGAAAGTTTCACAAAAGAAACAATTAGTGGTTAAGGCAATGTACTATCATTTAATTGCAGGGAATGTATAAAAGTTAGGTGTAGATGGGATATGAAGATGATGTGTGTTAGAGCATGAAAGACCAATAATACTCTCAAAAGTGCACGAAGGTATTACAGGAGGAATCTACGAAGGTAAAACTATTGCGTAGAAGATTTTGTGCATAGGGCTCTGGTGGCCCACACTTCACAAGGATGCTAAGGAATATTTCCAGGCATGTGATGTTTTTCAAAGGGTTGGAAATCTATATATGAGGGATGAGATTCATTTGAATACATAGGTTACACTGAAGCCTTTTGAGAAATGGGAAATAGACTTCATTAGACTGATCAATCCATCTGCAAGAAGATCAAGAGATATGTATATAATCTCTATGACAAAGTATTTGAATATATGGGTAGAAGCAACACCAATCACATACTACATCATGGAAACTGATGCATGGTTTATATTTGATAATGTAGTGACAATATTTGGGTGCCCATGCATTTTACTGAGTGATCAAGGGACACACTTACAAAATAAGATGATTGCAACATTGACTGAGGAGTTTCAAATTCACCATCAGAGGAGCATGTCATATCACCCTCAAGAAAATGGGATAGTAGAATCCTTCAATAATATTTTAGAGAATGCTCTAACCAACATATACAATGTAGGAAAGGATGATTGGGACTTAAGGATCCCTGCAATGTTATGGGAATATACGACTAAAAGAAAAAATTTAACAGGACAAACACCTTTTACATTGGTCTATGGGAAAGAAGCAGTAATGATGATGGAATTTATTATGTCGAGTTTATGCATTGCAACAATTATAGATATTTCAGACTTTGGTGCAGTAGAGGAAAGACTATCATAGTTTTTATAGATCGAGGAAGACTGATTTATGACATGATTCCATCAACAAGTCCAAAAGGAAAGAGAAAAATCATGGCATGATAGGAATATTAAGAAGAAAAGGTTCCAAGTGGGAGACTTAGTCTTGCTATACGACAACAAGTTTATCTAGCATATAGGAAAGTTCTGAATGCATTGGTTAGGTCCATACGTCATTAAGTATGTGACATAGGCAGGTGTTGCACAGTTGGAAACTTTGAATGGAGAAGTCCTGGGAGTTATGGTGAATGGGAGTTGGCTAAAACTCTATAGGGACGATCGAATGACCATGTACTAGTCTGACCTGCGTGAGAACCTTTGTACTATAGTAGTGTATTATAATAGGCAAAAGAAAAATAAAAACAAAGGAAAAAAAAGAAAATAATTAAGTTACAATGAGAGTAAGTGCACAAAATAAGTGAGTGTCATGCAAATGGACAAAACTGCACCAAGCAAGTAAATTACGTGTAGAAGTGAAATTTGTGGAGTAAATGAACGAGTAAGCCAGAAAAAATGCATGGATGAAGACGAATAAATACCATTAAATGGAATTAAAGAGAAGAAATGATGGTTCAAAATCCGTAATGACAACATAATATGGAGATTCATAGTCATAAATAACAAAAGTTGACGGAGATCATGAAAAATTGGAAAATCAAAGCACAAATCTAGTGAAAGATTTGGAATTAATGCATCTTTAAAGAAGGTATTGAATGAAAAATACTAAGGTATGAGATAGTTACTACATGAGGGAAGGTAAAGGTATAGCTAGTGAAGGGACACACAATCCATGGAGGATCGACAAACATTGGTTATTATTAGTTGGAGTTGCATGCGAGTAAGAGAGAGCCAAGAGTTGTATTGCAGATCCTGAAAAAAAACAACAAAGACGAAACCGTTGTCACCAATAATCAGATTACAGAGAGGGAAACAATGAAGGAAGCAACATATGTACCAAATAAATCTCGAATGATAGTAGAGACAACAACACCATAGGTTGAAGAGACTCCGAGAGCATCATCATCAGAGCCAAGGTTTACTAGAGATTACACTCCATTGAGGAAGGATGATGTAGAACTAGTGACGTTGAAGAAGGATGCCAGGTATCCATTGGTGATGCCTGAAATCCTAGATGGGGTCATCATTGATGAAGATATGTTAGCTAAGGTGTCACAACTCAAGTATGTGGACCATGATATGACAAACACAGTGAAGATTCCTTAACTTGCACTGGGTGAATACTTGGAACTGAGAATAGATCCAGTAGCGAACCAGGGTATACCTGTGCCAAATGTATGGGCTAAAGGGTTGGAACAAGTTTTCATACTAAATCTGTTTGACATTCCACATTTCGGCAGGAGCCAAGAGGTGAATGCATGTTTCAAGATGTTTCTAAACTTTGTGAATGGCGATTACTTATGGTTGTACAAACCAATCTCTATAGACACTGATCTCATTGCTCGAATCACATGCTTATTGACATAAGGGGAAGATCCAAACTTAATGTTTGCAGACAAGAAGAGTGATAGGGCCTTGTTAGAGGCAATGAGGGATAAATTTCACATAGTTAGAGGGGTGCACGGGTTGGACATACCAAGTATATGTGACCCAAAAATAAGAATTGTGATGCAAGCATTGGCATGAAAGTTTCTCAGAAAATGCAGGAAGTACAAAGTGCCCACTCGTGGGATAGTTGCAAATAAAAAGTGTGTAGAAGGGGTATCAATGAGTTGGGAACCATTTTTACTTAAATAGTTCCTCATCAATTTCATGGAAGCACAAGATAGAGGCATGGGATTTCATTATTCTTGGTTATTAATTCTGATTACGTTCACAACGTGGAATGAACTAGAAGATGCACAATTTTTGGGGCTAAAAGGTAAACCATGCTTGCTCGCCAAGTATCAGAACTTCTAGTACACGTTGAACAAGATAAGACATATAGACACCAACATTGATTTCTTTTTGTACAACAAAAGGATTAGGACATGTATCCAGAATACACCGCAAATTGTACCACAACTTGTAGAGGCATGCACATTGATTGCACGATTTTGGGAAGACCATAATCACATCTCTATACAAGAAAAGAAAGATCCAAGAGAGGAATGGATCCAGACGAAGTACAAAATCACAGAGGAAGAAATCCAACTGATTATGTAGGATTGGGAACTAGACTGAAAAGTTCCTACGAATGAAACAAAGATAGAGCACCATAACAATGAAGAAGAAGACCAAGGCAATGGTCAATGGAATAGACAAGGTGATGGTATAGAGGATGCGTAGGATATAGTACCAAACATAGGATAAAAGAGGAAAGACAAGGGTAAAGGGACACTAACATCTGTAAGAAATAAGATGAAATCCCATAGAGAACCAACTATCTACACTTTGATGGAATATGATATCGACAATATCATCTACCAAGTGAGGAAAGTCTTATAAGTGGCATCTCGGTAAGAATCGTAGAAACAATAAGAACTACAATGAAAGGTGCAAGAACAATTAAAAAAAATTTAGAAGCTAGTGGAGGTAGTAAGGATAGCACCAGAACAAAGACATGGTGAACGACCAACAACAGGCATGACTAGGGAAGTAGGGGCCACCACTTCTTACTTGAAAAAGATAGTAGCCACATGAAACGTTTTGAAGATCTTTCCAGATGCAATTGAGTTCCTCATGCCAAATATATAGGAGTAGACATGAGTACTAATTCACCTGGAACTAGCCATTTCATAGATGACTATAGAAGAAATACAAGGCTTATAGACAGGTATTGCGCATGAAATACAATTCCACATAGATTTAATGTCAAAGGACTTGGCTAAGATAACGACGGATAAGGAATAAATGTAGAAGGATTATACGACAGTTGTGCAGAAGAAGGACCAGGCTAAGAAAAATGTGGAGAGGATATTGAAGGAGAAGGATGAGGTCAAGCAACACAAGGAGAGGATACAAAGGGCTATCCAAAAACTATATAAGGAAATTGTCGAGGTGTTGACGGTGGTAGAAGATAAATTGGAGGAACAAGTATCCAAAATCAATGAAGTCATTCAAGGCTTCCGCACCATAATTGGGGAGTTGGAAGTCCACGATACACAATGGAAACCATTTGAGGAGAAGGAAAAAATAAAAAGAACATCCATAACCTCAATGACAAGCATTAATATTTTGGATGAGGAGTGCATGAAGTTATGTGAAGAAAGAAGAAAAATTTGGACAAAGGTGACGGAGGATCCGATGACTAAGGCCATTGAGAAAAGATTAAGGAATGAAAAGGAGAAGGCACAAAAGGCCATGAAGAATATAAGCATACTGCCACTATTGGTGAATGCCTATTTTTGGAGAAGAAAAACTATTTTTAGCATGGGCCTATTTTTGGAAAAAAAGAGCTATTTTGGAGCACACACCATAGGTGGCAAAAACGCAACATGCAAAAAAAGAAGGAAAAGCATCATGCAGAGAGACATAACCATGTTAGGGTTAGGGTTTTTGACAAAATTGTATAATGGCTATAATCCAATAGAGTAGTATAAATAAATACCTAGGAGGTCTAGGTTGGCAGTTCGGTTGTTGTTGTGATTGTTGTTGATTGTTGATCAATTGGTTATTGGTTGATTAGGAGAATATGCTAGTTTTTAAGGGTTAGTTCACATGCTATGGAGTCTGGTGTGATCTAGTCCACCTCACAGAGGGTGATCTAGTCTACCTCTTGTAATCCTGAAGATGTAATGCACACAATGCAGATTTTGCATAAGAATGAATAAAAGAGAAGAAGAGACAAATATTTGTGGATGTAGCCCCGGGGGGTGAACCACGGTAAATTCAATGTGTTAATGTGTCAGAATGATTGTTTGGATGTTATTTTATGTATCAGTTAAATAATGAATGGTTAAATCTAATTATAAAATCATGCATTCATAGTTTAATGATGAATGAATCCTAGAAGTAGATTAATCAATACTAATGTTAATGCATGAGGAAAAGAATCTGTAGATAGCCCCAATCCCTTCCTAGACTGCAAAAACCTGAGTATTGAAGTCCCCCATAAATCTATCTTTGGTTATACTTCACTGTGCACTATGTGCGTAGTTTTTCCTTCTGGTTTACCAGGAGGGATGATAGTTTTGAGGGTTTTATCGGAAACCTATTGAGATCAGAACTTGGGTCAACCCAAGCATCTAAAAAATGGTTCTGTTGCCGACTGGAACTACACAGGATTGAGTGGAAGAAAAGTATGGAGGATGAAAGTATTGAAGTGAATTTTCAGGACATGGAGTCCAACGAAGGAGAAGATTGAAAGATGGTTAATGACAAAGGAACTCGAGTTTGCACAGAAGGACAATAGAAACCCTAAATTTACACCATGAAAATATCTTGACAAATATGTGTTTAGCGACTTGCATGAGGTATTTCTCTGTGAATTCCTGCATATGTTGCAAGAGTGGTTATTTAGGTTGAGGGACAACCATCCTATGAATCAGATCAGGCAGCTAGAGTGGAATCGAGTGGAGATCATGCTGTTACAACAAGTCAATAATAAATTTACGCACGCAATAGATTTTTGGTTAGACAATATTATTGCAGGGTTTATCAATGAATTTTTAGTTTATATCACGAAGTCATACACTACTGTAGAGAAGGAATTTATGAAGGGACCCAAAGTTAGGTACATCATATCACTATATACTTCTATCAAGATTTTATTGTATGACAAAGGCATGATGACTATGGAATCAAACAACTAAACTTCCCTGCATGCATGGGGGAAGGGGGGAAGAACTGACAAGAGTTGAGATATGGACATGGAGATGGATAAGGGGAAGCAAAAGGAGGCCATGTACTGAATCATTATGGAAGCGGACCAGACAAAGAAGATAATGCAAAAAGTTGGAAAGACATGCAACGATAGACCTTACCAATATAAGATGAATAACAAAAAGAGGGCCATATCTGACAGAGAGGGATTAGAGAGCGATGAAGAAGAGGCAAAGGATCTCTGGGATATGGAGCACATTGAGGAAATATTATGCACAACATATGAGAGGAAAACAAGAGGTACAAGGTTAGGAACACAAGGAAAAAATCCAGTCCAGATCACAGTCAGTGTGGAACCTACAACCCCATGTGCGACTAATACACCTGAAAGAACACTAGATTTTAGAAAACCAAATTTTAGTAGAATAGGGTTAGGGGTCCAATCAAGGACAACCAAATAGGGGAGAAATTTCAAGAAGTAAAAATCAATTATCTACACTGCATGGAGGTAGTAGTTCAACACAGTTTAAAATGGTAGGACTAGATTCCACTATCGGATTACTAGAGTTTTGGGGCGAGGCATCTAAGGACCCTAAAAATCATCTATTTATATGTGAAAAGATTTGGGAAGCAAAGAACAACATAGATGAGGATAAAAATTTGTGTAGTTAGCTATAACACTCAGAAACCGCACGCTGGAATGGTACATGAGCCTTGATGTAAACAGTCCACAAGGAGCACCTACAACTATCGCATAGGTGAAAAAGCTACTGGTAAACGAGTTTAATAAGCCAAGCTCAGAAGACCAGTACATGAATGAAATGATTGAGATCAAGAAGAAACGAGGCGAGTTTGTCTGGGAGATTGATCAAAGGCTCAAACATTTGAAAGGTAAGTTGAAGTATTCTATTACTGACATGCAACATAGGAAGTTATTTGTTAACTCACTATTACCACAATTGAAGTATCTGTTGTGACAACAAAAGTTTCAAACTTATGCAGAGGTCCTGCAAGTAGCCTTGCAGCTGGAGGAAAATCAATATCAATAGACAGATCCAACAATAGAGGAGCTGAAAGAGGATCTGAAGAACCTGACATTTCAATTGAACTATAATAAGGGGAAAGAGATGAGAGAAGTTGTTGGGTGTACATTATGCAAGACATAAGGACATCATAAGAATGAATGTCCAACCTTTGCACAATACTTGGCAATAGAGGTGTCGAATACCTCACCAACAAGAGGACCATATTGGTGCAAGATTTGTAAGACACATGGGCATGATCCGTATCATTGTCCAGTGATGCAGAAGTATAAGACAATGCCAAAAATTTCATACTGCAATTTTTGCAAATCAGTGGGTCATGATGATAAGGACTGTAGAATGCTGGAATTGATGAGAGAAAGAACTTCAGATACTTACAGGGTACAAGCAGAAATGATGACAGACCAAGATACACCATTATTCAACAATGTACATCCATAATTCAACCCCGCGCATCCACCGTACAACAATGTGCAACCACAGTATAATCTTGTGCATTATAACCAAGTACCCAAATACAATTCACCACGATGAGATAGAGGTGGATTCATGGGTGGAGGTCGAGGAAGAGGATGCTTTGGATGAGGTAGAGGACTAGTAGTTTTCCACAACTGTCAACAACCATGACATTATGTAAGAGACTATCCACTTCCACCCATGACATGCATTTATTTTTGCGAAGCAGACCACAACATAGAATATTTCCCAACACTATTGGGAAAAAAAAAAAAAAAAGAACCAAAACAATTAGAATGTCTAGTTGATTTATGGATAAGAAAGGGATTATGGAAAGAATATCAACATAGTTACTCGAGGAGAAGCCAAGATGGGAGTTGATGTAGAAAAACAAGATCCATCTAAGCACCAATGGGTAAAAAATAATACTAAGGCACATAAGAATTTTGATGCTCGGAAAGAAAAGGAAACATTTAAGGAATCCAGAAAGGAGATTCTTAAGGAGAACATTTCATCTACATCAATTACACAACAAACGCAAGATCCACCAATGTACGAGATGCCATCTTCAATGTATCACATCATCAAAGGAAAAACTTTAGAGGAAGTAAGTAACATAAAGACTTTTCTGCAATCCTATGTTAAGTTATTGCAAGACCCATCATCCATTAAGGTCTTACAAAATTTTCTAGAAATATGCGATACATAAGTAGAAGGGAAGTTAGAGAATAAGATAGTCAATCATATCCATACAAGAAGAAGAACAAGTAGGGAATTCAGGCTAAATTCCAACATTAGGGATTTCAATATGGGAGATATCATACTTTATTTAGGCTCTGAAGTAAACGTCTTACCTAATAAGACATGGAAGTGTATGGGGGAACCAACATTAGGATATTCACCTGTCTAGTTGAAATTATCAAATCAACATAGAGTTTTTCCAATTGGAAGACTTAAAGGTGTGACAGTAGACTTGGATGGAGTGCACATTGTGGTAGATTTCGAAGTGATAGAGATAATAGATGGCACAACACCCTACCCAACATTACTTGTAATGGACTAGGAATTTGATAACCAGGATGTGATCAACCTAAAGAGAAGGAAAATGAATTTTGAATCAAGTGAATATAGAGTGATTGCACCATTGGATCCTTTAAAGGGAGAAAGGTTTGTAGAGGAGACATGTTTGGACTTGGAAGAAATAAATAAGTTATATAGGACTACTGCGCGAGAAGAAGATTATGTCAACCAAAAAATAGATGGGGTACTCAGCTGGAGAAGAATTACATCATGTGCCTTAGACTCAGACACAGGTTTAGAAAACTAGTATCAGAGACTACACAAAGTCTCCACAAGGAGGTGCGAAAGAATAGACTGTGTAGTAAGGTGGGTTGGTACTTAGAATAATTCTTGACAAATTATGAGGAGGAAGTTTTGGACAATTAGAGGTTGTTATGCCTGGATATTTCACTCAAGAAAAAACCTCCTAGATGGTGGGGTGCGCACAAATAAACAATTCAGAACTGGTATAAGTGTAAAAGGTTATTGCGCATTAGATTTGGTGCAGAACAAGGGAGAAATACATTGCAGGAGTGTGATGGGACAGGAAGACCAATTGAGCACCTAGAGAAATGAAGAACACAATGGAGGTTGACACCACCATAGGAATGGCCTCATTACTTCATTCATATATTGGAAGGGATACCAGGGAGATAGTACATAGACCAATAAATGCACAAAGGCACTACATAATGGATAGTATTACAACAAAATGTTGTGGTAACTTTATCATTTGAGAATGAGAACCCAAACATTGATTCAAATCTAAAGCTGATACAGAGAATTATATTTTTTGAGGAACCTGAGATGGAAATTATAACATAATATCAACAGCAGAATAGACAGACAGTCAAAGATTTACTCTCATGTTATCATGTTGCATAGGAAGCACTAGATGAATATGGTATCCGCAACACTCATATAACATATATTGAAGGAGAGAGAGAGGTGGAAGGTCCATCTCTGGTGTCAGAGGCATTTTTTGCACCAATCAAGGTCAAGAAAGTCAACATTGGTATAGAAGAAAACCCTAAAATGGTGAGAAATGGAGACTACTGGGATGAGAAGACACTAGGCAGGATAACAAAGTTATTGTGTGAATATAGTGACATGTTTCCAACAACCTTTAAAGAGATGAAAGGAATATAAGGTGAGCTAGGTGAGATGAAGATACCCCTAAAACCATAAGCTAGACCTGTTAGACAAATACCTTACAGGATGAATCCAATTTATAAGAAAAAATTGAAAGAATCACTTGAACAAATGTTAGAATATGGTATCATAGAGTCGGTGGAGGAATACAAATGGATCGGTCCCATGGTAGTCTAGGAAAAGAAGAAAGAGGGGATCAAGATTTGTGTATATTTGGAGAAATTAAATGATGCTTTCTTAGATGATCCTTTCCCTACCCCTTTTACAGATGAGTTCTTGGAGAATGTGGGAGGCCATGAAGCATATTCATTCACAAATGGATTCTCAGGTTATCATCAGATCAAAATAGCTCCAAAGGATAGGCACACGACTACATTTGTTACACAATGGAGATCCTACCAATATACAATTATGCCCTTTGGATTGAAGAATACACCAACCATGTTTTCAAGGGTGGTATTAGATGCTTTTAAATATTTCATACATAAGCTACTATAAGTTTATTTGGATGACTGGACTATTTTTAGTATTTTGAAAGATCATGTGGAATTCCTAAGACTAATGTTGGAAAGATGTAGTAAATGTTAGATCTCATTGAACATCAAGAAATGCGTTTATGGCACACCTTTTGGGATACTATTGGGACATATAGTGTGCATATAGAATTTATTGGTTGACCCTGCTAAGATTGTTGTAATTGTGAACTTACCACCACCAAAGTCAGTGCACTAGTTAAGAGCCACACTTGGACATACAGGCTACTACAAGAATTTTATGAAATGGTATGCACATATTACTGCACCGAAGGAAAATCTATTGAAGAAGGACACCAAATTTCAGTGGAATGAGTATTTCCAGCAAGGATTGGATACCTTGAAGGAGAAGATGGTGAAAAAACCTATATTAGTGTTTCCCTATTGGGAAAATACATTTCATGTACATGTATATGCATCGATAATAACACCTGGATCAATTCTAGTCCAACCAGGTGCATGGGACTTATATAATCCTATAGCCTTTGCAAGAAGGAAGTTATGAGAATCAAAGTAGAATTACAACACCACAAAAAGAGAATGGCTAGCCATGGTATATGCACTTCATAAATTCAAACATTACTTATTTGACAAGCAATTTAAAATGTTCACAGATCATTCTTCCCTCAAATATCTAGTCAACAAGCCAGTGTTGGGGGGGGAGGATCTGTAGATGGTTTTTATTATTCTAGGAATTTTATTTTAAGGTAATAGTTAAACCAGGGAGGCTAAATGTAGGACTAGATCACTTGTCAAGGGTCACCAATGGAGAAGAACTTACTAACTTGGAGGACAAATTCCCTGATGCACAATTATTTTCAGTACAGGTAGTTGATGAGTACTTCACTGATGTCATTGAATTATTGGGTACATGAGTTGTACCAAAGGATTTTAGTACTACGCAGAAGAAAAATATGGTAGTCAGATCTGCAGAATATAAACTCATTGCAGGTCATTTATAGAGGATGGGCGCAAACAACATCTTGAGAAGGTGTGTATTGGAACATGAATGGCCTAGGGTTTTGGCAGAAGCTCATGAAGGTCTAGCTGGAGGACACTATGTAGGAAAACCTATCATGCAGAAGGTATTGTGTGTAGGTTTATGGTGGCCAGTAATTCATAAATATGTGAAGGAATATTTCCATAACTGCGATGTCTGTCAGAGAGTTAACAAACCTAACAGAAAGGATGAGATTCCCCTAAGACCACAGGTAAATATGAAGGTATTTGACAAGTGGGAAATATATTTTTTCGGACCTATTAATCCACCAACAAGAAGTTCAGGATCATGATACATCATTTATTGTGACATAATACTTAACCTGATTGGCAAAAGCAGCACCAGTGAAGGATTTCAGCGCAAAGACATCAACACACTTTTTATTTGAGTAGGTGATTACAAGATTTGGATGTCCCAGGATTTTGATGAGTGACCAAGGAACCCATTTTATTAATAATACCATCAATGATATGAATAAGGAGTTTGAAGTATATCACCAGAAGAGTACACCATATCACCCTCATGAAAATGGGACAATAGAAGCTTTCAACAATATTTTGGAGAATGCTTTGACAAATATCTGCATTGTGAACATAGATGATTGAGATTTAAAAATACCAACAATATTATGGGCATACAAGATAGTGACATGTAATAAGTTGACAAGACAAACACCATTCATATTGGTGAATGGATAGGAAGCAATTATTCCATTAGAATATTTGGTACCCAGTTTGTGCGTAGTAGAAATTACAAATATGACGGAAAGAGGTGCAGTACAAGAGAGGTTAAGTCAACTAATGGAAATGGAAGAAGATAGGATTCTATTCCACCAAGAGGTACAAAAATCAAGGGACAAATCCTGACATGACAGACACATAAAGAAGAAGATATTTAAGGAGGGAGATCTAATTCTTCTCTATGACAAATTTTTTTTTTAACATCTTGGTAAGTTCAGAATGAATTGGCTAGGGCCATATGAAGTAAAGAATGTCACAGATGGAGGATCTCTACTGTAGCTAAAGCACTTGGGAGGAATAGAATTGAAAGGAATGGTGAACGGTAGTCAACTGAAATTGTATAGGGAGAATCAACCTACTAACCCTCAATAGTCGCAACGCAGTATGGCAACCATGTATATAGTGTACTATAGTAGATATTAGGAGATAAAAACTTATAAAAATATATAAAAAGAAGAAAAAGAAGAAAAAGGAAGACAAAAGCAGAAAAATAAGAAAAATGAAGACAAAAGAAGAAAAATACAAAAATAGGAGGAATTTGGTTGAATGACAAGAATGCGACAAAAATCGTGTGCAATAACTGATGCAACAAAGTTTGGTAGAACGTGTGCAAGAAAAATTGCACACTACGCAAATGCATGGAAAAAGTGAAAAATATGGCTAAACATTTATGACTGGGTCTATAAAGGGAGGAAAGCACAGGTCAGTTCAATACTTAAGAATTTTAGAGCAAAGAGAGAGAGCTGAAGGGCCCAAACTAGGAGAAATTGGGTAAGGACGATAGAAATTGACTACTCAATCAACAACATGACACCTCCAAAGTTTGGCACTCCGGGGAAATATGTTAGGGTTACTGAACACAGCCAAAGAGGAAAGGAAAGGTTGTAAGAACCCGATAAGGTTGCTGAGCTCAAAGATTTCAATACCTTGGAGACAAAGTCACTGATCTCAATGAGGGTAGAGGAGGAAACCTCGATAGATTCACAAGGAGAAATGGGTCAGAGCTCTGTAAACCCAAAACCCTAACCCATAAACACCTGCTAAACCTAAGGAAATGAAGGGCCAACAACAGGGTCATAACGAAGAAGAGGTATTAGTCAAGGACATCATCAACCAACCAAAAACAGAGGGATAAGAAGACAAAATGACAAAAATAGTGGTGAACATCCAACCCACCATCGAATAGAAAAGAAAGGCACATGACACCGCATAAATCACACTCCCCTACATCCAAGACGCAATGGTCACAGTGGAGTACATGCTCGGGAAAGTGCCTAAATTAAGATACTAAGACCATTGTTAGGACCACATATTGTACCCTTTTTGCCCATACTTTTTGCTATTATTTTACCCTTCATCACCTACATTTTGACTTATACTATCATTCCACTTGATCATTCCAAGGT
>JZKD02S0827606.1:144432-154800 GCA_000966675.3 Picea glauca
TTTCCCATGAGGTTTTCCCTCTTTCCTCCTTTATTTCAATTTATCTTTTGTATTTGGATACCTAACATGGCCTTGTTGCCAGGATCCATTTTTTATTTTCACCATAGTGATGTTTAGGGGGGGTGTTGGAGTTACTTCACACACACCTCGGATTTATTTTTCCTAAGGTTTTTCCTTGTTTATTAGTCATAATTAGTCATTATCTAGTCTCCTATATTTTAGGGGAGAATATTCCATTCGAAGAATATTCTCTTTCAGTTGACACTTCAGTTTGACTAGTTGAGTTGATTTTAGATGCTACATTGGTTTTGTCACCATGAAACATTGGGACCATAAAAAAATAATGTGCACTTGACTTGGCATCATCACAAGACTGATGCATTAACCTTGATTTCATGAGTTAACTCCTCACTACTCTCTTTTCATTCAGTTAACTGAAGACTAGTTGACTAGTTAACTCAGCTAGGTGGCAGTTCACTCTTGTAACTGCCTGAGAGACTAGACTAGGTGGCAGTTTACTCCCGTAACTGTTGGTGTGTGTCTAGATCACTCTAGACCACCAATATGGATCATTAGTTACTCCTATATCCTATATCTATTGTAAATTATTCAATCATTGAGTGTGGAATATTGTTAATGAGAATTCTTCTATTCCTTCTCTCCTTCTTCTTCTTTCTCCAATTCTCTCTGCAAATGTGTGTATTATTGTTTAGCTAGATCTATTCTGTGCAGGTTCAACACATTTACATAAGAGTGGGGTGAAACCCTCACATGAAAAAATAACTACAACGTAGGTGAAGGAAACACACAAGAAGAATAAATACATGAAGAAGCCTCCAGTCATCACCCTGACATAGGAAGATGTTGATCTAGTGGTAGAAAACGTTCAGGACAGGGGGGAAGATGTGGTACGTATATTTGAGGTGCATAGGGAGGATATCATGGAAAATTTGGTGGACGTCCATGACACTCTACAAAGAATTCAAATGTTTATTGTACAACAAGCTACATTGCAGTAGCCATAAAAGACAAAGCAACCCTCTGCGTGGAAGGATCAAGAGGAAATAGTGGAGATAGTGGTGAAGGGAAGAAATAAATTCATGATCACACATCCAATGTTGTGAGTTGATGAGGAGATAGAGAGAAAACCCGTTGGGGACATCGACCAACTTAAGTTGGCAATGGCACATATACCTACAAAAGAAATGTATGTCTTACATGCAAGCATTATGCAGGAAGTTCAATCGAGAACCCACACAGACGCCACCAACTTAGAATTTGGTAGGGAGGTGACAAATATTCTATGAATCACATGCGATAAATTGAACCTATATAAGGAGGAGGAGAAGAGACAAGCAAAAAAATTGGAGAAGGGACTGACAACAACCTACAACAACATCCCAGACTGCACGCAGGAGCTAGATGACACACCTGAAGGGAAATTTCAAAACATTGCGCAGGTCATGGAGTAGTATAAAAAGGAGATTATAGAGCTCATGGAGAAAATGACTCCTTCTACACCTATGGAAGTCACAGATTAGAGGGAACATGAGGCTAATACACACATCGATAATATTGTGCAGAAAGTCAAGGAAGTGTAGGAAATATATGACAAAATTTCTCAGACATGTACGAGCTTGGAAGAGGACGAGAAAATACAACAACTGGACCAGAAACAATAGAAGATAATGACTGGCATCCAGGAGTTAAAGCAGAAATAAAAGGAAATGGCCATCCTCGAGAGGATGAGGAGTGCACATGATATGAAGAACCTGAAAACAGAGTTGAAGGCTTCTCAGGATGACAAAAAAAAAAGACAGGCTCAATTGGAGCCACCATAATAGGATGCAAAGAGGATGATTGAAGAGTTGTAGGAAGAGAAAGGGAAAATGGAGAAAATGCATGCATAATGTACAAAAGTGCTAACATGCACATTACAATGCAAAAGGTGGAGAATCTGGCAGAGTAGAGCACACATGTTAAAGAGTAAGTCAATCACTTATCCAAACTGTTTCACGAGTTGTAGATTTCCATCCAGAGTGTAAACTAAGGCATAGTGGCTTCGTACGAGCCACATGTCAGTGTTGGGGGCCTGTTGACGCATACCTATTTTGGGAGAAGAAAGTCTATTTTTGGTGTAGGCCTATTTTTGGAAAAAAAGAGCTATTTTGGAACCCGTTCCATAGGTGGAAGAAAAGAAGCATGAAAAAAAAGAAGAAAAATCAACATGCAGAAGGAGGAAAAGCAGTGTGGCACACATGCAGACAGACATAACCATGTTAGGGTTTTTGACAAAATTGTAACAACTATAATCCAATAGAGTAGTATAAATAAAGACCTAGGAGGTCTAGGTTGGGGGTTTAGTTGTTGTTGTGATTGTTGTTGATTGTTGATTAGTTGGTTATTGGTTGATTAGGCAAATAAGCTAGTTTTTTAGGGTTAGGTCACAAGTTGTAGATTCTGGTGTGATCTAGTCTACCTCACATAGGGTATTTACCCTCCTTTTGATTGTAATCCTGAAGATGTAATGCGTGCACCAAATATTTTGCAGTAGAATGAATAAAAGGGAAGAAGAGATAGATCTTTGTGGATGTATCCCCAGGGGGGGTCAACCATGGTAAATCCAATGTGTTAATGTGTCTGAATGATTGTTTGGATTTTATGTTATGTATCAGTTAGACAATGAATGGTTAAATATGATTATAACATCATGCATGCATAGTTTAATGATGAATGAATCCTAGAAGTAGATGAATGGATATTAATGTTAATGCATGAGGCAAAGAACCCTCAGAAAGCCCCAATCCCTTCCTAGAATACAAACACCTGAGTATTGCAGTCCTCCATAAAGCTATCTTCGGTGAGACTGCGTTGTGCACTCTATGCACAACGTTGCCTTCCGATTTACCAAGAGGGCCAATAGTTTTGAGGGTTTTGTTGAAAACCTATTGATATCAGAACTTGGGTCAACCCAAGCATCCAACAACCACCATATGAGCATATAGTGTCCATCCTGGAGAACAAGCAGTCAGACAATGAGATAGAAATGATAAGGGAAGAGAAAATGACTCTTTCACAACGATTGTTACCCATGTAGGATGAAGAACTTATGATCAAAGGGGAATTGGTAGCTGCACAAGACATGATGAAGAAAGTAGAACACGATAGCAAGGAGAAGCTCATGAACCTGACTGCAAAGGTCGTAGAGGAGATTTTGGAGAAACAAGTTGAGGTAAGGAAGGAAGTCTCTACAAAAAGAGAAACCCTCCAAAAGTTCAAGGAAGTGTGGAAGGACGAGCCATAGGTGAGTATTGGGGGCCTGTTGGATAGGTAGTTTGAATAACTAAGTTTTGAAGAGAACGCACAAAAGTAGAAAAGGGATCCATTTGCGGGGCCAAAGCATAAGTTAAAGCATGCACAAAAGCAGAAAGAACAACATAAAAGAAGGAAAGAAACAGTTCAACACTAAAGTAGGAAAAACAACATGCAGGCACAAAGGAAGGAAAATTAGCATGCTGGCGGAAAAGAAGGAAAACAACTAGGAAATGTTAGGTTGTTGGGATAAACTATTAGGGTTTTGAACCCTAATTCTATGTATAAATATGTAATGGGTCAAGGAAGAATAGGTTACTGAAAAATAGAGATTAGATGGCTGAAAGTAAGAGTTTAGGTTGCATATGAGTGAGAATTTTTGCAAGGAGAGAGAAGCGTTCATTGCAAAGTGGCTAGGCTAGATTAAGGATGGATAACTATACTATGATGTACCTATTGTAAGCATAGTGCATAGTTCTGAGATGATTATTTCATGAAGATTAATATAGAATCCAATAGTTGTGGATGTAACCCAAGGATTGATGGAATACTGAGAGGGGGGTGAGTCAATATGAGCACTTTTATTACTTTTAACCACAATGTATATTCTTCAACAAGGTTCAACAGTTTAGCTTTAACATTCAATACATATCATCAGTAGTGTAATCATAAGAAGTATCACATCAAATGAACAATGCACCATAATTTACATGGAAAACCAAATGGGAGAAAACCACATAATGCTTTTCTCATATGTTAAAAGAATACATTCATTGGAAGCACCAACTTCCCAACTTTGTAGATACAACTGGAAGGATGATACACCCCCCTATTCACAGGATCCAACCTGAAGGAAGATACAAGTCCCTTAATTCTCTGGCTCCAAACAAAATGAGGCTACAATGCCCTGAGTTCTACGACATCAACTGGAAGGTGCATACAACCACCTATCCTTGCCCCTTCCTACCATTATAAAATACAAATGTAGACCAATCTGTCACTACCAATGATACTGTCTTTTCCTTTGATAATCAACATGTAATCAACCTGCCACTGTCACCTCAACCTATAACTGATCAATAACATGTAACCTGTCACTATCACAACAACCTATAATTGATCATTAGCCTATAACCTGTCATTGTCACATCAACTTATAACTAATCATAAACCTATAACTTGTCACTGTCCCTGTCACTGATATATCAACCAGATTTGCTCATATATACCATATCAACATCAAGTATCCAAATCATGTACCATAATGTAACTCAAGCATGCATCATACCATATGCCATAAGATTTGCCTAAAATGTATGCCACTATCAGAAATATGTGATTCTAACAATGAACCATAACATACATATACAATATACCAAGGATATGTCTCAAGCATGTATCAATGATGCCAAAACATGGACCTCAACCATATCAAACCATAAACCAAAAAGGGACTCCAAAATATGCCTCAAGAATGTTCCATATCATCCATGATAAACACACACATAAATAACGTACCTATGATCATGTAGACACTCTGTTGTATCAAATAACATATAAGTAAACCAACCTAGGCCTCAAAAATCTGGTACAAGCATCCCTTCACACCCTCTCACAAGATTTTCACATATCCGCAGCTTCCTTCATTACTACTTGCAGATATTTGCGCTTTTCTCCACTGCATACCACATACATCTGTGCCCTTCTAACCTACAACCCGAAGATACCTCAGAAACTAGGGTTACTCCCAATTTCTGCAACTCCGAGACTTTCAATTTTGAGCCTCTGTTCTTTCTCTCAATTTCCATGCCTTTGATTACTCTCTCTCTCCCCCTTTGGCATCATTGAAAAAGGGTAACCTCCCTTTTGGGGATTCTCCCCCTGTCTAAACTGTCCTTTGGGCTAGTCCCCCTATATGAACTATCCTTTTACTTTGTATGGTGCTTCCTTTTTTAAATCCATGACATATATGAAAATAATTCAAAAATCAGTGTGGGGAGAAAACTATTCCAATTTTCTATTGAAGATACTGAAAGGCCCCCTTAGAAGGGGTTTGGTGAAGATATATGCAAGATTCTCTTTTGTCCCAACATACTCGACCCTGTTGTTATTTTCTACAACCTATTCTTGTAGAAAGTGAAACTTGATCGGAATATGTTTCGTATTGGAGTGCATCATTGGATTCTTTGAGATACTTATGGCACTAGTGTTATAAAAAAATATCAGAATGGGATCATCATATTTAACTTGTATATACTTCAAATTTGTTTTCATCCATAGAACATGAGTACAACATGTTTCTACTACAATATACTCTTCTTCAGCTGTAGAAAAAGATATTGATGATTTTTTCTTTCTTAACCATGATACCAGGCACTCACCAAAGTAGAAAGCTGCTCCACTTGTACCTCTTCTATCATCAATTCTACCTACCCAATCTACACTTGTGTAGGAAACAAGAGATACATCATTCCCTTTTGGATACCATAATCCAAACTATTTTGTACCTTTTAGATATCTAAATATTCTATTCACTCCCATAACATGTGATTCCTTTGGTGTTGCTTGAAACCTTGCAACCTGTCCAACTTCCTGCATCACATTCGGTCTAGAAGATGTCACATAGAGCAAGATGGAAATCATTGATCTGTATAGTTTCTGGTTTGCATATTTAGAATCATCATCCTTACTTAAATTGCAATTGGTCTGCATAGGAGTACTGACTAGTTTGCAATCTTCCATTCCAAAACTTTTTAGCATTTATCTGATGTACTTGGTTTGAGAGATGAATATACCTTTGTTGCTATGACATATAATTAGTCCCAAAAAGAAATAAAACTCTCCATGTAATGACATCTCAAACTCATTTTTCATGTCTTTGGTAAATTTATGACTTATCCTGTCATCATCACTTCTAAAATTAATAATATCAACATAAACTTCAATTAACACGATACTATCTTGATTTACCTTCATGTAGATATTATTGTGTGCATTTCCTTTTCTGAACCCTTTCTACTGTAAGTATATTCCTAGTCTTGAATACCATGCTTTGGGGGCTTGTTTAAGACCATATAGTGCCTTCTTGAACCTGTAAACATATTTTTCCTTTTCTGACAACTGAAATCCTTCAAGTTTCTCGATGTATACTTCTTCTTCTAACCCTTCATTTTGGAAGGATGACTTTACATCCATCTGGTACACTTTGATATTTTTGGAACATGCATAAGATAGAATAAACCTGATTGCTTCCATTCTGGAAATTGGGGAAAGATTCTCTTCAAATTCTATACCTTCAACCTGGGCATATCTTTTACATACCAATCTTGCTTTGTTCCTGGTAACCTATCCATCCTCGTTCAATTTGTTTTTGAAGACCCACTTTGTACTAATTACATTCTGGTTCTTCGTCCTTGGAACCATTTCCCAAGTGTACTTCTTCTCTATCTGATCTAACTCTTCATCGATGGATTTGATCCAATATTCATCCTTCCTAGTTTCTTCAAAACAACTTGGCTCAATTTTGGATAATAGTGCTAGGTGTTGTTGTTTTGGTGAACGTATTATTCTTCGACTTTCAACTCCTGCATATTTATTTCCAATGATCTGTTCTTGTGGATGATTTTTTATCACTCATCTGCTAGGTATCTTCGGAGGTACCTGAAGATCTTGTTTTTCTTGTTCTTCTTATGGCTGCTCTTCTTTTTCATCTGATTCTTCATTTACTTCTTCTTATTTCAAATATTCTTCGTGATCTTGTTCTTATGAATCTTTACTTTTTTCTTTTATCTTTCATCCATATGTCTCATAAATCGTCACATCGATGCCTTCCACTATTCTATTGAGTCTTAAATAGAAACATTTGTATGCTTTTATTTTTCTTGAGTACCCAACCAATATGACTTTATCAACTCGAGAGTCAAATTTTCCAATCTTTCTATCTTCTCTCTTGATATATAATTTTCTTCCAAACACTCCGAAATGATTCACATTTTATGGTATTCATTTCCAAATATCATAGGGGGTCTCATCATTGTTATTTCTGAGCATTCCCCTATTCTGGATATGAACTTTTGTATGTATTGCTTGTACCCAAAAGATGTCTTTCAACTTGGATTCTTTCAACATGGTTCTGGCCATTTCCTGCAATGTTCTATTCTTCCTTTGGAAAACTCCATTTTGATGAGGTGTCCTAGCCACTGAGAAATATCTCTTTATCCCATCTTCGCTACAGAAATATACTAATTCCCTTGATGTAAACTTTCCTCCATTGTCTGATCTCAAACACTTGATTTTTTATTATGTCTCAGTTTCAACCATTTCCTTGTATATATTGAAGTGTTCAAATGCCTATGACTTCTTCCTAATAAAAAAAAATGCAATCATCCTTGTGTATTCATCAACCATTAGCATAAAGTATAGTTCTCCATTCAATCCCTTTGTTCTTGTTGGTCCACATAGATCTGTATGTATAATATCTAACGATTTTGTTGTGGAGTATTCCTTTGATTTGAACTTGGTCCTGATTTGTTTTCCTTGTAGACAATGCTTGCATAGAGTATTTTTTGGCTTCGATATCTTGGGCATTTCTCTTACTGGTTCCCTTCTGCTGATTTTGACAAGATTATCAAAATTTATGTGACCCATTCTTTTGTGCCAGATCCAACTTTCATCATCCTTTCCTAGGCAACATCTTTCCTTTCCAATTTCATTTAGTACATATATGTTTCTTGGAGATCTTTTAGTTGTACCCACCAATTTTCCTAATCCTTCTTTCCTTATCTCACATTTCTTTGAGTCAAACACAATTTTTTGTCCTTGATAACACATTTGACTTACACTTAGTAGATTGTGCTTCATGTCTTAGACTAATAGTACATTTTCTACCTTGGCATCCTTGCTTCCAAGCTTGACTGTACCCTCTCCTACAATTCTACATGAGTTGTCATTTCCAAATGATATTGATCCATCTCTTTCCCTTTTCAGAGTTAGAAATCCATCCTTATCACCTGTCATATTCTTTGAGCAACCACTTTCAACATACCATCCATGTTTATGGTGTTTGGATTGTAGATAAAACATGCATTCTTCAATGTTGAATTGATCCTGCTTCCTTACCCATATCCTTTATGGTTCCTTCTTATGAATTTTGATATTCTTCTTTGGTTCCATTGGAGGAATAGTTAGTCTGCAATCTTTGGCCATGTGACCAAAATTGTTTCATTTGTGGCATTCTATGTCATTACTCAAGGATTCAAATATGTTGTAGTTTTTTTTCTGTGCTTCATGAGGTCTTCTTGGATAAAAATTTCTTGTGTAGCCTTCATAGTTACTTCTTCTCTTGATATTGGCTCTACAATTCATAGCTTTGTGCCCAAAATTATTGCATGAATAATATAAACCAAGAAAAAGAGTTTGATACCTGGGGGTGGGAGATATTCTGAATGATTTTTCTCTTCTGAATCCTTCTTCTTCTTGAGGTATTTCCATTTCTCGCCGCTATTGATTCTAAATTCTAAATCTTCTAGGTGGTGCAGTGTATTTGTAGGCTTGTCCTTGGATCTTCTTTCCTTATTCCATCTTAGGAGAGCCTCTGACTATTCCTACATAAATTCTTTTTTCTAATTCTTGTTCTGTTCTTTTCAAGCTCAAGCCTTTCTTTGTCTGGTTGTATCCTAGTACAAATTTGTCATAGTATGGTATTTGACTTCTAGTGATCTCATCCAATATTTTGGTGTTGTTTTTCTACATTTCCTTCTTCTGAATATGTTTTCTTAGAGTGACTATTTTTACTTCAAAGCCTTCAATCATCTTGTCCTTATTTTCCAACTAATTTCTAAGTGCTTCTTTAGTTCTTTTGTCTTCTTCTACCTGGATTTTTAACTTCATGATCATCTGATCGACCTCTTATGAATTGGAATTTTGAGAACCTTCTTTCCTCTTTAGTTCTTCCTTGAGTGACTTGATTTTATTTCTTTCATTCCTTAGCTCTTCTAATGCATTGATCAATTATTCTCTGAGATCAAATTCTCCTTCTTTGGAATATTATACTGCCATGAAGAGTACTCTTTTTGTATCATTGTCATTGTCTTCATCTTCGTTTGATGAGGAACTATCTTCCTTAGTGCAACGAATTTTCTTTAAGAATATCTTTTTGTTTCTTCTACCATTTTGATTTTTATTTTTCTTCTTAGGGTTTTCTTCTTCATCACTTTCCTTATTCTTATGGGGACATTTAGAAGAAAAATGACCAATACCTCCACAATTAAAACATTTCAATGGAATCCTCTTTGCAACTTTCTTGCAAAGTTTTCCATTTCTTCATCTTCCTCTGAATCATCGTTGCAACTACAATATGAATTTGGATTTTTATTTCTCTTTCTCTTTGTCTTCTTGGATGCTCTAAATGCTACTACTGTTGTGACTGGGTTCTCCTGTTTTGTTTTCATTTCATAGGCGATGAGTATCCCATGTAGCTCATCGATGCTTAAGGTGTCTAGATATGTTATTTCTTATAGAGATGAAATCTTTGGATCAAATATCATAGCTAGAGATGTTAGTACCTTTTGAACAATGTTTGGTTTGTTCATCTCTTCTCCCAGACCTTTAATAGTATTCACTATTTCATCAACTGACAGAATGTAAACTGCAATGTCTTCATTTTTTTCATCTTCAATTGTTCGAACTTGGTTCTAAAGGTTTGGATTTTATCTCCCTTAACCTTAGCATCTCCTTCATAAATATTTTGAAGCTTATCCTAGAGATCCTTTGCAGAATCACAATGCATAACCTTACCAAATACTAAATTAATAGATTCTTTCCATCCTTTTCTATTGGGGGAGTGGCTAGTGCTTTGTATCCATCTACTATTTCTCTCCATAAATAAAATTCTTGTGCCTATAAAAAGGTTTTCATCCTTATACTCCATAATCCATAATTTTGACCATCAAATACTGGTGCTCCAATGTTAGCATATTCCATGATCTCCTTCCACTGGTTAGATTACTTCTTGAAGGACTTTCTATGATACCAATTTTTGGAATACTGAGAGGGGGG
>JZKD02S0827606.1:154818-190416 GCA_000966675.3 Picea glauca
ATCAATATGAGCATTTTTATTACTATTAACCACAATGTGTATTCTTCAACAAGGTTGATTTTTTTTTCTTTAACATTCAATATATATCATCAGTAATGTAATCATAAGCAGTATCACATCAAATGCACAATACAATAGAATTTACATGGAATCCCAAATGGGAGAAAACCACATAATTATTTTCTTATATGTTAAAAGAATACATTCATTGGAAGCACCAACTTCCAAATTTTCCAGCTGCAACTGGAAGGAGGCTACAACCCCTTATTCTCAGGCTCCAACCTGAAGGAAGCTACAACTCCCTGAATTATTTGGCTCCAACCATAAGGAGGCTACAATCCCCTGATTTCTCTGGCACAAACCGGAAGGTGGATACAACCACCTATCCTTACCTCATCCCACCACCCTGAAATATAAATGTATACCAAACTATCACTACCACTGATACTGTCACTACTTCTAATAATAAACCTATAATCAACCTCTCATTGTCACCTCAACCTATAAATGATCATCAAATTGTAGCTTGTCACTATCACATCAACTTGTAACTGATCATCAACTTGTAACTTGTCACTGTCACATCAACTTGTAAATGATCATCAACCTATAACCTATCACTATCCCTGTCACTGATATATAAACCATATCTGCTCATATAGACCATATCAACATCAAGTATCCAAACCATGTACCACAATGAACCTTAAGCATGCATCATACCATATGCCATAATGTTTGCCTCAAATATATGCCACTATCACAAATATGTGCCTCTAACAATGAACCATAACAACCATATACAATATACCAAAGATATGTCTCAAGCATGTATAAATGATGCCAAAACATGGACCTCAACCATATGAAACCATAAAAAAGGACCTCCAAAACATGCCTCAAGAATGTGCCATATCATTCATGATAAACACACACATAAAGAACATACCTTTGATCATGTAGACACTTTATTGTATCATATAACAAATAAGTAAACCAACATGGGCATCAACAATATGGTACAATCATCTCTTCATAACCTCCCATAAGATTTTCATAGATACATGACTTCCTTCACTATTACCCATAGATATATGTGCTTTTCTTCACCGCATCTCACATACATTTGTTCCCTTTCTGACTTGCAACCCACAAATACCTCAGAAACTAGGGTTACTATGAATTTCTGCAACTTTGAGACTTTCACTTTCAACCTTCCTTCTCACCCTTATACTTTCTACCTTAGACTCAACCTTAGATATCCAATAGATCAAATGTTCTTCACAAGATAGATAATCAATGAATCAGTGTGTGAATGTACTTGTGGATGACTCCTTGAGGTGTATTTATACTTTTTCTACGTAACCTTTCTCCTTAAACGTAGGGCTTCTAGAGTTTTCTTGTTACAACCACTTTACCCTTTCATTAAAGACATGTACCCAACTAGGGGCTTCTTGACCATTCCTCATGGATTCTGTCTTCACAAGGCCATATCTCCCTAATTGTGAGGACCACGTGGCATACCACATATCACTAGAAATGACATGACAAGGACTATACATTCATGAGTGATTTGGATGCATTTATACTATCCTTCATGACCATATTCCTCAATCAACTTCGGGCACCATAACCACATCAGTGGAGCTTCTTCAAGGGTTGACATCAATGACAACCACTATTTCAACAAGGATTGGGTGAAACACATTAAAATATGTCTCTCTATGTGTCCTTTGATGTGTTTTTTCATGGATGTCCTTTTTATGCATGATTAGAATAGATATGTTTACTATATTATTGATGCGTAGTAATAATGAATGTTACATTGGGTTATTTATGTTGTAACCTATGTTATAAGGGTTTTGCACACGAGAGTCTGTTAACTAATCAAAGGATATGAATAAATATATTGTGGATAGGGTGGAAAATATTAATATATATGATGATATCCTCACATCCCCTCATCCCTACAAAAAAATCGTTCCTACAACCCCAATAGATACCTCGGGTGAGACTTCACTTGCATGTTGGTGATGCTAAAAGGGCTAGTTTCTGAAGAGTTTTGTTAGTTGAATAAAATGAACCTAGGTTCTTATAAATATGAAAAAACACACTTTTTCATATCTCTCACTACCGTTCACACAAATTCACATCTAGTCTAGACCATAGGGGAAACACAAAATCCCCGCCATTCTAGACGCTTGAGAAACTTCCCTCCAATAATTAGAGGTGTCCCTAGTTTGGTTGACACTTTAGTTCAAACATCACACACACCAGTTAGTGCCACTGTTTTAGGATCATCCATGGTTGTTTCCACCTTTCTCAACACCAATACGAACAACAAACCATCCATTAGTGCTTATTCACAAGGAGGAGGAGCCCAAACCTATTTACAGGGTACAAGATCCCAACCTTCCTCACAAGGAAACACTTCTCAACCTTCCCACACCATGGCTAGACCAACTCCCACCATGCCATATTTGGCATTCCTAAATATTCTAGATTTGACCAACTTAACCAACAACCCAATTTTACATGATCCTGCTTGGCCCAATATGCCTATCAAGTTACCTTCTAACATCCCCAAGTTCGAAGGAAAAATGAGTGAATACCTAGGTAACCATATCCTATCGTTTCACCTATGGTGATATTCCAATAGAATCATGGATAGTTCTCTTCATTTAAGGTTATTTCAAAGAACCCTCATTGGTCCATCTGCCAAGTGGTACATGGACGAGAAATATGGGTCCCATGTGACCTTTGAATCATTGGTGAAATCCTTCCTATCCTTTTTCCAACTACATGTATGCCATGATACTAGTTTAAAAATAATTTCATAGTTTAAACAAACCAAAAAATTACACATAGCCAATAACATTCATGAATGGAAGTGATGAAGAAGTATTTGCAAGGTCGACATCACCCCCTAGAAATGACTAGACTAGTTCCTTAAATCGATAGTGATGGTCATAGCTAAAGATGTGGCCACCATGCTCCTTCAAACTAAATAATAATCCATCTCAAAGGTTCAATATTTTGACCTCATCTATTCCCAATAGAGGTACGTATACTCCGTCCTTCCTGATGTTCCCCATCCTCTCCCATTTGGAAAAGACAAACCTAGAGCATCCCATGATTCTATTGGGTTGATTGGGTCCATGAACCATGCTCACACATATTCTCAATCGATACACATATTTGGGGCCAACCTAATCCAGGTGGATATTGGTGGCCACCCACATGTTCTAAATTCCAACTGGCTCATATTGACAGTTTTCAGTTCAACACGTTTCTCTGTAATCGGGACATTTCTTTGTAATTGTGGGTTCTACACTTATGGGGCTATCTAGAAGACCTACACAACATCTAGGTGGATATTGGTGGCCTGCCACCTATTCCAACTGGCTTATTTTGGAAATTTTCATGCTAGTACATCTCTTTGTACTTCCAGGGCCATTTTACGGCTCTAAACAATGTTTTCTTTGATTTCCATAGTCAAAATGTATACAAAGTTATATTTTGATGGAATAATTCATAGTTATCTAAAATACCTTTCCAACGGGCTATCACGCACCTAAAAAATATATCATATGCAAAAGTTATGACCATAAGAAGTTAATGTAATAACTTACCCCAACAAGGCCCACATGAATTTTGGCGTTTCATTTCCTAGGGTTAGGTTTTTGGATATATATGGTTTTAGCATTCAAGTTTATCATAAAAAGGCCTTCAGAGCCTCATTGTAATCATATTCTTGCAAATGAGCGTTGCAGTCACATCTCTTCTCAAAGATAAAGCTGCCACCATTGTAGTGAGTCTTGCACTCTGTATTTTTATAGTCTCTGTACATTTATTTTATTAATAGAAATAATGTATCTCTATATTTATCTATTTATGGAATTTTTTTATGTGTATTTAATTGTGATATCTCTACTTTCATTTCGTTTCAAAAATAATATGAATCAGTGGTATCAGAGTAGGATGCTCTTGATCATTCTTTTTAGTGCATGTCCCCGACGAGGTCCGAGTATAGCAAGTTGGGTATCGATCTTTTCTCTCTTGAGGACAATCGCTCTCGCACACCTAAGAAATCCTCTATGGTGGTGTTATACCCTATCCTAGAGATTGTTACACCTCAAAATTACTCACTTCAATAGTGTCACAAGTGTCATCATTACGGGTGTTGTAAGTGTCGCATCTTGTCTGCAAGTGTCACATCTTGATTATAAGTGTTGCAAGTGTCACAAACATCATATTGCCATATTGCCTATGCTGTGCCCCTAACGACATCACAAAGACACTTAAGACACCTCAAATGCTATTTTGGAAGAAGAGAAATCAACTGACAGGAAGTACAAACCTTTTTCCATTGAAAGAACCACTAAAAAATGAATTTTGGAGAAGAGCACTCCCCTTCCCACTGTCAAGGAGTGCTGGCACTCCTTGAGCCTCTTTGGGGGAGTGTTTGAGTGCCCTGTGCCCCCTTTTGGGGGAGTGCTACCCCTTTTCTGAGCAAATTTTGGGTTTGATGAGGAAAATCAGGGAAGAATCCCTCAATTCCTGAAGGTGGTTGGATTTGAACAGATGGTCAAGGCATGATCTTAGGGAAGGTCCTCAACTGAAGGAGAGGAATCCTTAACTTATCCCAATGATCTCTCAAGTGTTTGAGCCTCTCGAAGGTTATATAAGGAGTCCTTCTCATGGTGAAAGGTACATGGAAAGGATTGGAGATGTGAAACTTATGATCTCATGAGTGATATTTCATCAAAGCAATCAGTGTAGATTACTTGAGCAAAGGGGTTGGACAAGGAAAAATGGAAGAAGTTGTTGCACCTTCATTCAAAGGATTGTAAGTATCTTTACTTGTTCTCATTAATAATCAATGCTTGACCTATTTATTTCAAACTTATGCTTGTTCCATATGAGTTTGTCTATAGTAGATGGATCTATGATTGAGATAATCTTAGTAGAGTAGGAAGTCCATTGTATCTTTGTTTGTTTTGCAGGACCTATCAGGGAGCTCAAGATCGAAGCTCAGCCTGGACTTTGCAAGGACAAACGTCGCTAATAAGGTACATATCTTTCTACTTCTCTTTCATTTATTATCTTGATTAGATCTAAAAGGAAGTCAGTTTCCATGTTAATCAATTTTCTATCTTGGCCTTAGGAGGAGTCTAGAGACCAAGAGGGAATCCACTTGTCCGCAGGGGGATTCACCTACAATAGAATTTGATGACTCCACTGGGGAGGAGCTCTGATTTTTGTTTCCATTCCCAAATATTGTTTTGGCCCTTTTACCACTGATTTGATCTTCTCCACATTGTCTTTTTAATTCTTAGATTTGTTTGATTGCCTCATTATGTCATCAGGATCACCTTGATTAACTGAATTTCCTTGATTTTTTGAGTTTTTGGGATTTTTTCTGAGTTTTTGGAGTAGAGTGCTCCCCTCCTATTGTTTTCATAGCGCTAGAACTCCCATTTAGCCTTATAAAAAGCATTGGAATGCTCTGGTTCCCCTTACACCAGAGCGCTATCCCATTTTTGTGAGAAATTCTCTAGAATTTTCATCTTCTGAAGCTATTTCTTGGTTTTGGCTTTTGCTCAGGGTCCCATACTCTTAGTCCATCTTGATATTGGTTTTCAAACATCCTTATTTATGAGAATTCATCCTCTTTTGTTTGGGATTTTGACATCTTCTTTCCTTTCCTTGAAGCCACTCTTTGTCTTTGTTGACCTAGAGTTAACTTGTTGTTTTCTTCTCCTTTATCTAACTGAGTGAAAATTTTTGTGAGGAAATCAAAAGGTCTATGAACCTTTTCATTTGATCTTTGAGGTCAAATTTCCATCATTTCTCTTTTTTTTTAGGATTTTTTGGTTATTGTTTGCAAATTTCGTCATTTTTGTCCTTTTTGTTTATTCACAACGAGTATTAAGGATAACTAAGGATTCACCTACAAAAGGGATAACTAAGGATATTATGTCTTGAGGCCCACAAGTCCTAGACATGGAGTACCGAGAGACAAAAAACTTGATCTTGGCCTTGGAGGGCCCATATTTTCTTCAGTGCATCCCATCTATCAACAACAACAACATCCATCCCACCAACCTGGTCCTGAAGTAGCAGTGGGTCTTACTCCATGAGGTAATGAGTTTGAGTATCATGGTATGTGTCACTCTGATTTTTGAAGCATTTGAATATGTTGCATTGAACTCTCCTTTATTTCATAATGTTTGCTTGTAAATTATGCTCTTTAACTTGTTCATACCTAGGGGGGGAGTGACAGAATTTCCTAGTAAGCTAGTTCCCTTTAGGATGAGTTTCCACTAGATGGGTCTATGAAAGGTCATCATCCATTCCTTCCATACTTTCTAGTTTTCATCATTATCCCTCTCATCTTCCCCTACCTTGGTTCAGGAATTGGGTTTTCCACATTAGTAAGGGTTGTACCATGCCTTGTGGGAGGAAGGGGCTAAAGGCCTAAAGGGTAAAAGTAGCTGGTAAGAGTTAAAATAAAAAATAAAACCTTTGATATTCTTCGCCTAGGGATTCTTGAGAAAGAAATAAAAGGATTATTAGTAAGAAAAGGGGACCCATAAGATAAAATAAAACTCAAGGTCTAGTTGGTGGATGGGAGGTCTCATAATGAGCCGACCTATTAGGTCCATGGGCATGTAGAGGTGTGCCACTATGATATATATGGTCACCAAACCAGGGTAGTGTCTCTTGGTGGCATAGCCAAGAGAAAGGGAGTCTCATCACGATCCAACCTTCTCATTTTCATGAAGTGCTTGTGGGTAACATTGTCACCACTAGTCACCACGCCAGGAAAGTATCCCCCAACTTTTCCCTTGAAAATTAAAAGAAATAAGACAAAGAATAAAAGGATAAAACGGGCTAGGAAACAATGGCATCCATGACAAGGTGCAACTCTCCCTCTATAGAGGCACCCACAGGAAATACCTACATTTCCCTGTTATAATTGCACCCTTTTCCTAAACATTCCTCCTGCACCATTTCACACACTTACATGAACTAGATTGGTCTTCACCAGGGAAACACCCAAAACTTGAGGAGGATTATCCCAATAGGACATCATGAGACCCTCTCCAAACTTGACTGGTTAATCTGCATAACGTATTTGAGCATTTGTTTGGGTAAAAAGGGGTTTGATGCACATGTTTGGACAGTTTGATTATTCGATGTCATTGACATTGTTATGATCCCTGTGACCTATGAGCCCATGGAGGGAATACTTTTTGTTGTTACAGGACCATGCTCGGTGGATAGGTACATATGGGGAGATGATTATCTTAGACCTCCATAGGGCTGAAAGCCTAGCCAATGGATGTTGTGACCCCAATCAGGGTCAGAGAGACACCAAAGGATGAAGTTTTCCCCGAGACACTTTGGCAGGCCTAGACCCAAGGGGGTCTTTCCCTTCCACCATGATTTTGGCCCTTGAGGGCCCCTGATGTCATCATGTTGACCCTTGACATTATCCAATTAGAGTTTGGAATTTATGAGGACAGTTTGGTGCTAGTTGGCACGTGTGGAAACATTTGAGGCCTCTAGAGGCCAAGCTTTTTGCATTTGAGGCCTAACGTTTCATGATGGGGGTCTAACTTCACCCCAAAAGGGAATGAAATCATATATAAAAGTGAAATTAGGGTTTAATTATTGAGTTTATGTAAAAAACTGGATTTTTGATGTAATTTGGCCATGCCGACCTTTTATGACCTAAAAAATAATTAAAGGTTATTGATATTGTATAAATAAGAGATACAACTCTCATATTTTTTCATCATACATTCATCACACAAGTGGTGGTCTGAAATTCGACCTTCTTTAAGGGTTATTGTCTGAAATATAGTGGTGTGCACTTCTTGGAGGAGGCATTTCTTGGTGTATTTTGGAAAATTATCATGTGGAGGATCTTCAACTAGACTTTTTGCTTGATAATTCTTAGTGAAGTAAGTGGAAAATCCACATTTATTTATTGTGAATGAATTCTTATGGTTAATTTTACTTGTTTCATGTCTAAGATTAAGAAGTTTCTTTCTTGAAACCCTAGGAGAAAGACATATGTTACTATCTTTTTCTCTATAGTCTTCCACTTGTTAAAATTTCTTGAAAGGAACCTATCTTGAAGTAGATACTAGAGCCCTACCATTGTAGCACTCTAGAAACCCTACTTCCTTTCCCATTGCATATTTTATTACATTTTTTTCAAGGAAAGGAGAAATCGCTAGGGCCTAACTTATGTTACTTTCTAGCAATTATCTCTAGGAATTGGATTTTGAGGCCTTGGGATACCAACACTTCTCTCATCCTTTCCATCCCTTTGACATAACATTATCATTGCTATTTTTCCTCTAAGATTTGATGCTACCACTATTGACTCCATTACCCTAGAAAGGCACTAGTCTACCATCTACAAGTGTTGATTGATCAAACAAACACTCAAACTTTTATCCTTGAAGCTTTTACTAACATTAGCTAACCCTAAACTAGACTAACTCCCTAGATAACTTGTTGTTGAAAAACATTTCTACAACCATATAAACATACATTGATTGGATACATTTTCCTACATAACTTGCACTTAACTCATTCAAAACCCAATTGTGATAATTGCTAGTCAATATGCTAGGTAAGTGCTAACCTTGTATGGTGTTTTCTTGCACTTTTTACCATTAGAATTTGTTGTTGTTGCAAAACATTGCTACATCCATTTAATTGCAGAAAATTTTGTGCAAAAGTGACCTATTTTGATAGCTAGACACTGCCAAACTTGCTTGTAACAAAATTTTATCATTCAACTAGGTTAAAGCTATTTCTTCTTTTTATTTTCAAGCACTTTTAAGGAATAATTCTTGTGGATTTGATAAAATATTAATTTCTATTATAAACTATTGTATTGCTGCAAATTCATATCAGCTAGCTTAGTTTTTGAAGCTTCATTGTCATATGAAGAACTAACAATCATTTTGGTACTTGGAAAGTCCCCCTTTTTGCCTTGTTGTCTTGTTCTAGGAAGGTACACAATATTATGTATTTTCTTCATCTCTATAAGACATAAAGAACCCTTTGAGTTGAGTCATTTGTGAGAGGGGAAGGGTTTCCTTGTGATTACTTTCATTAGCCTTCTCAAACCCTTGGGTCACCGAGGACGTCTCCCCTGGGGTAGTCTTGACATAATCCTAAATAGAAAGAGATCTTCTATTAAGGTGACAGTGATAGGTTATTCCCAGTTACGCCAATTCTGTACCCACTTTCATTGGGATTTTGGGCAAGTACAAATTGTGTGATAACAAGTGGTAGAAAATAAAAATTGATGGAGTAGAATATTCTATTAACCTATTGCTTGAGAAATATCTCATGCGACTGAGGGAGGAAATGATGGAGAATTTTACCCACATCCTTCAATGCTTGCTGATAGAAATAGGTGCATCTTCATCAAGAGACCAGTTTGGAGGAACCTCTCCCTTCAAGGTACAAGCTAATTTTTATATTCCCTTATTTGAAGGTCAGATAGATGCAGATGCCTTAGAAAAATGGTTGAATCTACTAGAAGGTTATTTCTCTATTCACAATTTTTTTGACAGGGAAAATAACATCTTCGTACTCCTCAAGGCTCTCCCTCATGTCAAACATTGGTGGGAAACTGACTAGGAGAAAAGTTCCATAGAGGAATATGGAATATATGGGGCCGAGCCCACTTGGGATTTTTTTATGGATGTGGTCAAGGAACAATACTACCAGGTTGATAAATATGAATACAATACATGAGATGGACCACACTACAAAAAGAGAAGAGACAAATAGTGTCGTATTTCACAAATACTTTCCATACCTTGCGCACCAAACTAGGTATCAAAGACTCTGAGTGACATCTCGTTCTGAAATACCATGGGGATCTGCATAGGTACATCCAAATCGAAATATATTTCCTAAACATCTCATCATTGGGAGTTTTCTATCAATATGTTTTCAAAATCGAGCAGAAATTTAGGCACCAGAACAAATGGGATTTCAGGTTTGCAAACCTGAAAAAACCAAAGCATGGTAAAGATGGCCCTAACCAATAGTCCTCCTAAAACCATTCCAAGACACAAGAAAAGAAGGGTAAAGGAAAGATGAAGAATGACACTGGGAAGTGGTGCGACTTCTAGAAAATCCCCTGGAACAAAACCAATGAATGTCGCTCGAAACAATCATTGGTGGCCGAGGTCAAAGAAAAAGAGTGAAAACATGATTCAAAATCTGATCCAAAAAATATTGAAAACAAATAGATCATCAACGCAAACCCTACTGATACTATCACGACTGCAAAAATTCAGCTAGAACAATAAGTAGATGATAAAGAGGGGGAACACCTCTTCCATTCACAGATGTGGGTGAAGGGGACCCCGTTGCATTTCATTTTTGATAGTAGTAGGAAGAAGAACCTCATCTCAATTGAGGTCATCAAACAATTGGGGTTGTTGACAACACCACACCCAGAGCCATACAACATCAGGTGTCTTCACCAGATATGAGATCTCCATGTCAGTTATTAGTGTTTCCTATCCTATGGAATCCAACCCTTCAAGGATGAGGTAGTGTGTGATGTTTCCCCTCTCGATGTCTGTGATTATTTTTTGGGCCAACCATATATGTGTAAAGGTCATGCTATTTATGAGTCTCGACCCCGTAGTGTCATTATTACTCTAGGGGATCATCTCTATAGGATACCAAAGGTAGTTCCAACTACCGTTCCACCAAAACAATGGTGCAAGATAATCTCTCACACTGCAAAATTCATCATCTTCACAGTCTATTCAAAGGATGCATAGAAGGCCACTACAACCAATGCAACCTCAACATCTTCTATCCAGCAGAAGTAGTTTGTAGAAGAAAAATAATATATTAATTCTTTACCTACAATGGTTCCTACACAATGCCTCATCAAGCCTAGAGACAACAGGTTGGTGGAACATATTCAACCCCTCCAAGAACAGGTTCGTGATAGACTTCCACAGACCAAGTAGCACAAATTATCCAAAAAGGTACGCAACTCACTAAGATTTAGATTCATAAAATGTTTTCCCCTATTCCCCCAGAACTCAACACAATGGATACCATTGCTTCCTAAGGGGGGAGGATTGATCCAGGTGGATATTGGTGGCCACCCACCTATTCTAAATTCTAACTGGCTCATCTTGACAATTTTCATTTCAACACATTTATCTATAATAGGGAAATTTCTTTATAATTACAAGTTCTACACTTATGGGGTTGTCCTAAAGCCCTACACAACATCCAGGTGGATATTGGTGGCTACCCACCTATTCCAACTAGCTTATTTTGGAAGTTTTCATGTTAGTACATCTTTTTGTACTTCTAGGGCCATTTTGGGGATCTAAACAATGTTTTATTGTCCTTCCATAGTAAAAATATAGACAAAGTCATAGTTTGATGACATAATGCGTAGTTCTCAAAAATACCTTTCCAATGGGCTATCACACGCCTAAAATGGAGATCAAATGCTAAATTTACGACCCCGCGAAGTTAATGTACTAACTTACCCCAACGGGGCCCACATAAATTTCGATGTTTCATCTCCTAGGGTTAGGTTATTGGATGTCTATGGTTTTGGAATTCATTTTTATCATAAAAATACCTTCAGAGCTGTATTGTAATCATCTTCTTGTGAATGAGTGTAGTCGTCACATCTCTTCTCAGAGATAAAATTGCCAACATTCTAGTGAGTCTTGCACTCTGTATTTTTACAATATTTGTACATTTATTTCATTAGTAGAAATCATGTATTGCTGTATTTTTTTGCTTCTGGAATTTTTTATGTGTATTTCATTGTAATATATCTTCTTTCATTTTGTTGCAAAAATAATCTAGATCACTGGTATCAGAGCAGGCTACTCTTGATTAGTTTTTTAGTGCATGTCCCCGATGAGGTCTGAGTATAGAAAGTTGGGTCTCTAGCTTGTCTCTCTTGATGAAAATCACTCCCGCAAGCCCAAGAAATCCTCTATGGCGACATAAAGTAAAAATGATGGAGAAAAAAATTATATTAACCCATTGCTTGAGCAAGCTCTCATGTGATAGAGGGATGCAATGATGGAGAATTTTACCCACATCCTTCAACGCATACCGATAGAAATAGATTTATCTTCATCAAGCGACCACTTTGGAGGAACCTCTCCTTTCAAGGTATAAGTTAATTTTTATATTCCCATATTTGAAGGTCAAATAGATGTAGATGCCTTAGGAAAATGGTTGAATCTACTAGAAGGTTATTTCTTTGTTAACATTTTTTTCGACAGGGAAAATATCACCTTCACACTCCTCAAGGATCTCCCTCATGTCAAAAATTGGTGGGAAACTTACTGTGAGAAAAGTTCCATAGAGGAATTTGGAATATATGGGGTCGAGCACACTTGGGATTTTTTTATGGATGCGGTCAAGGAACTATACTACCATGTTGATAACTATGAAGACCAATATGTGATATGGACCACATTGTAGCGAGAGAAGAGTCAAAAATGCAGGAGTTTAGAAATACTTCCAATACCTTGCGCACCAAGCTGGGTATCAAAGACTCTGAGGGACATCTGTTTCTGAAATATCATGGGTCTCTGCATAGGTACATCCAAACCAAAATGGATTTCCTAAAAATATCATCCTTGGGAGATGCCTATCAATATGCTGTCAAAATAGAGCATAAATGTAGGAACCAGAACAAAACAAGCATGGTAAAGACGACCCTAACCAATAGCCTTTCGACAACCAGTACAAGACACAAGAAAAGAACGGTAAAGGAAATATGAAGAATGACACTAGGAAGTGGTGTGACTTCCACAAAATACCCTGGAACAACATCGATGAATGCCACTCATTGGTGGCCAAGGTCAAATACAAGGAGCCAAACACTGATTCATAATCTGATCCAGAAAATATTGAAAACAAACAGATCATCGACACAGACCCTACTTCCACTGTCACGACTGAAACAATTCAACCAGAAGAACCAATAGATCCTGAAGAGGGAGAGTGCCTCTTCCATTCACAGATGTGGGTGAAGGGGACTGCGTTGCATTTCATTGTTGATAACAATAGCCAAAAGAACCTCATCTTAGCTGAGGTTGTCAAACAATTGGGGTTGTTGACAACACCACACTCACAACCATACAATATAGAGTGGCTTCACCAGGGCTGAGATCTCTGGGTCAGCCAATAGTGCCACCTGTCCTATGGAATCCAAACCTACAAGGATGAAGTAGTGTGTGATGTTGCCCCTCTTGATGTCTGCGATGTTTTTTGGGGACAACCATATATGTGGAAACTTCATGTGGTTTATGAGTCTCGACCTTGTAGTGTCATTATTACTATGGGGGGTCATCTCTACAGGATAATAGAGGTAGTTTCGACTAATATTCCACCAAAAAAGTGTCTCAAGGGAATCTCTCATACTGTAAAATTCATACTATTCACAGTCTATTCAAAGGATGCAAAGAAGGCCACTACAACCATTGCAACCTCAACACCTTCTATCCAGTAGAAGCAGATTGCAGAAGAGAAAGCATCTTTTTTTCTTCACCTATAATGGTGCCTACACAAAGCCCCGTCAAGCCTAGAGACAACAATTTGGTGGAACATATTCAACCCTACCAACAATAGGTTCGTGACAACCTTCCATAGACCAAGCGACAAAACTTCTCCAATAAGGCACACAACTCACCAAGATTCAAATTCAAAAAACATTTTCCCCTCTTCCCTAGGCACTCAATGCAATGGATACCATTTCTTCCTAAGGGGGAGGATTGATCCAGGTGGATATTGGTGGCCACCCACCTGTTCTAAATTCAAACAGACTCATCTTGACAGTTTTTAGTTCAACACATTTCTCTGTAATGGGGACATTTCTTTGGAATTGTGGGTTTTACACTTTTGGGGCTATCTTGAATACCTACAAAACATCCATTTGGATATTGGTGGCTTCCCACCTATTCCAACTGGCTTATTTTGACATTTTTCATGTCAGTACATCTTTCTATACTTCTAGGGCCATTTTGGGGCTCTAAACAATGTTTTCTTGGCTTGCCATAGTCAAAATGTAGACATAGTTAGAGTTTGATGGCGTAATGTTTAGTTCTCTAAAACACCTTTATAACAGGCTATCATGCGCCTAAAAAGGAGATCGTATGAAAAATTTATGACCTTCGGAAGTTAATGTACTAACTTACCCCAACGGGGCCCACATAACTTTTGGCATTTCATCTCCTAGTGTTAGGTTTTTGGATGTCTAGGGTTTTTGTATTCATGTTTATCACAAAAAGGCCTGTAGAGCCTCATTGTAATCCTCTTCTTGCGAATGAGCATAGCCATCACATATCTTCTCAGAGATAAATCTGCCACCATTCTAGTGGGTCTTTCACTCTATTTTTTTATAGTCTCTCTACATTTATTTCATTAATAGAAATCATGTATTGTTGTATTTATTTGTTTCTGGAAATATTTATGTGTAATTCATTGTAATATCTCTTCTTTCATTTCTTTCCAAAAATAATATGGATCAGTGGTATCAGAGTAGGCTTCTCTTGATCATGTTTTTTTGTGCATGTCCCCAACGAGGTCCGAGTATAGCAAGTTGGGTCTCGAGCTTGTCTCTCTTGATGAGAATCGCTCCCACATGCCCAAGAAACCCTCTATGGCGACTGAAAAGAAAAATGAAGGAGCAAAAAATTCTAATAACCTATTGCTTGATCAAGCTCTCGCGTGACATAGTGGCAAAATGATGGAGAATTTTACCCACATCCTTCAATTCTTGCCGATAGAAACAAGCGAATCTTCATCAAGCGACTACTTTGGAGGAACCTCTCCCTTCAAGGTACAATTTAATTTTGATATTCCCGTATTTGAAGGTCAGGTAGATGCATATGCCTTAGAAAAAAGGTTGAATTTGCTAGAATTTTATTTCTCTGTTCATAATTTTTTCGACAGGGAAAATATAACCTCCGCACTCCTCAAGGCTCTCCCTCATGTCAAACATTGGTGGGAAACTTACTGGTAGAAAAGTTCCACAGAGGAATCTGGAATATATGGGGCCCAACCGACTTGGTATTTTTTGTGGATGTGTTTAAGGAACAATACTACCATGTTGATAACTATGAAGACTAGTACATGATATGTACCACACTGTGGTAAGAGAAGAGCCAAATAGTGCCAGAGTTTACAACTGCTTTCCATACCTTGTGCACCAATATGGGTATCAAAGACTTTGAGTGGAACCTTTTTTTGAAATACCGTGGGGCTCTACATAGGTACATCCAAACTAAAATGAATTTCCTAAAAATATCATCATTCTTCCTATCAATATGGTATCAAAATCGAGCATAAATTTAGCCACCAGAACAAATGGGAGTTTTGGTCTGCAAATCCGGAACAACCAAAGCATGGTAAAGATGACCTTAACCAACAGCCTTCTGACAACCAGTCCAAGACACAAGAAAATAAGGGTAAAGGAAAGATGAAGAATGACACTGGGAAGTGGTGCGACTTCCACAAAATCCCCTGGCACAACACTAATGAATGTTGCTCAAAAAAATCATTGGTGGTCGAGGTCAAAGAATAGGAGATGAACCCTGATTCAGAATCTGATCCAGAAAATATTGAAAATAGAGAGATCATTGACATAGACCCTACTACTATTGTCGAGACCGCAACAATTCAACCAGAAGAACCAATAGATCCTGAAGAGGGGGAGCACCTCATCCATTGAAAGATGTGGGTGAAGGGGACCCATTGAATTTCATTGTTGGTAGCGGTAACCAGAAGAAAATCATCTCAACTGAGGTCATAAAACAATTGGGGTTATCAAAAACACGACACCCGCAACCATACAACATTGGGTGGCTTCACCAGGGACGAGATCTATGTGGAAGCCAACAATGACGCCTCTCCTATGGAATCCAACCCTTCAAGTATGAGGTAGTGTGTGATGTTACCCCTATTGATGTTTGTGATGTTGTTTTGGGACAACCATATATGTGGAAATGTCATGTAGTTTATGAGTCTCAACCCCGTATTGTCATTTTTTCTCTGGGGGGTCAGCTCTACAGGTTACCATAGATAGTTTCAACTATTGTTCCACCAAAAAACTAGCACAAGGTAATCTCTCATACTGCAAAATTCATCCTCTTCACAATCTATTCAAAGGATGCACAAAAGGTCACTACAACCACTGCAGCCTCAACACCTTCTATCCAACAGAAGAAGATTGTAGAAGAGAAAGAAGATATTGTTTCTTCACCTACAATGGTTCCTACACAATGCCCCTTCATTCCTAGAGACAACAGGTTGGTGGAACAAGTTCAACCCCACCAAAAACAGGTTCATGACAACCTTCCACAGACCAAGAAGCACAAATTCTCCAATAAGGCACGCAACTCACCAAGATTTAGATTCAGAAAACATTTTCCCCTCTTCCCTGGGCACTCAACACAATGGAGACCATTGCTTCCTAAGGGGGGAGGATTGATCCAGGTGGATATTGGTGGCCACTCACCTATTCTAAATTCCAACTAGATCATCTTGACAGTTTTCAGTTCAATACGTTTCTTTGTAATGGGGACATTTCTTCATAATTGTGGGTTATTCACTAATGGGGTTGTCTTGAAGATCTACACAGTATCCAAGTGGATATTGGTTTCTACCCACCTATTCCAACTGGCCTATTTTGGAAGTTTTCATGTCTGTACATCTTTTTGTACTTCTAGGGCCATTTTGTAGCTCTAAATAGTGCTTTCTTGGCTTGTCAAATTCAAACTATAGACAAAGTCAAAGTTTGATGAAATAATGTGTATTTATTGAAAATACCTTTCCAACGGGCTATCACGTGCCTAAAACACATATTGTATGCAAAAGTTACGACCTTGAGAAGCTAATGTACTAACTTACCCCAACGGGGCCCACATGAGTTTTGGCATTTCATCTCCTAGGGTTAGGTTTTTGGATGTCAAGTGTTTTTGAATTCATGTTTATCATAAATTTCCTTCAGAGCTGCATTGTAACCATCTTCTTTCGAATGAGGGTGGCTGTGACATCTCTTCTCAAAGATAAAGATGCCACCATTCTAGCGAATCTTGCACTTTGTGTTTTTACAGTCTTTGTACATTTCTTTCATTAATAAAAATAATGTATTGTTGTATTTCTCTATTTCTAGAAATTTTTATGTGTATTTCATTGTAATATCTCTCTTTAATTCCGTTCCAAAAATAATCTGGATCAATGGTACCAGAGGAGGTTGCTCTTGATTATGTTTTTTAGTGCATGTCCTAGACAAGGTCCAAGTATATAAAGTTGGGTCTTGAGCTTGTCTCTCTTGAGGAAAATAACTCTCACACACCTAAGAAACCCTCTATGGTGGCAAAAAATAAAAATGATGGAGAAAAATATTATATTAACCTATTTCTTGAGCAATCTCTCATGTGACAGAGGGACGAAATGAGGGAGAATTTTTCCCACATCCTTCAATGTCTGCTGATAGAAATAGGCACATATTCATCAAGCGACCACTTTGGAAGAACCTCTCCCTTCAAGGTACAAGTTAATTTTGATATTCCTATATTTAAAGGTCAAATATATGCAGATGCCTTAGAAAAATGGTTGAATCTGCTAGAAGATTATTTCTCTGTTCAGAATTTTTCTAACACGGAAAATATCACCTTCACACTCCTCAAGGCTCTTCCTCATGTCAAAAATTGGTGGGAAACTTACTGGGATAAAAGTTCCATAGAGGAATCTAGAATATATGGGGCCAAGCCCACTTGATATTTTTTTGTGGATGTGGTCAAGGAACAATATTACCTTGTTGATAACTATGAAGACCAGTACATGAGATGGACCACACTAAGAGAAGAGAAGATCCAAATAGTGTCGGAGTTCACAAATAATTTCCATACCTTACACACCAAGCTGGGTATCAAAGACTTCAAGTGACATCTAGTTCTGAAATACCATGGGGCTCTACATAGGTACATACAAACTGAAATGGATTTCCTAAACATCTCATCATTGGGAGATGCCTATCGATATGTTGTGAAAATTGAGAAAAAATTTAGGGACCAGAACAAATGGGAGTTTGGGTCTGCAAATATGTAAAAACCAAAGCATGGTAAAGACGACCCTAACTAACAACCTTTAGACAATCAATCCAAGACACATGAAAAGAAGGGTAAAGTAAATTCAAAGAATGACACTGGGAAGTGGTGCGACTTCCACAAAATCCCCTTGCACAATACCGATGAATGTCACTCGAAACAGTCATTGGTGGATGAGTTCAAAGAAAAAGAGCTGAACCCTCATTCCGAATATGATCTAGAAAATATTGAAAAAATACATATCATCGACGCAGACCCTATTTCTATTGCCACGATTGCAACAATTCAACTAGAAGAAACAATATATCTTGAAGAGGGGGAGCACCTATTCCATTCATAGATGTGGGTAAAGGGGACCTTGTTGCATTTGATTGTTGATAGTGGTTTCCAGAAGAAACTCATCTCAACTGAGGTCATCAAACAATTGGGTTTGTTGAAAAAACCAAACCCGCAACCATACAACATCGGGTGGCTTCACAAGGGATGATATCTACGTGTTAGCCAACAGTGCCACCTGTCCTATGGAATCCATCCCTTTAAGGATGAGGTAGTGTGTGATGTTTCCCCTATTATGTCTGTGATGTTGTTTTGGGCCACCCATATATGTGGAAATGTCATGTTTTTTATGAGTCTCGACCCCGTAGTTTCATTAATACTCTGGGGGGTCAACTCTACAGGATACCAAAGGTAGTTTCGACTATTGTTACACCAAAACAGTTCCACAAGGTAATCTCTCATACTGAAAAATTCATCCTCTTTATAGTCTATTCAAATGTTGCACATAAGGCCACTACAACCACTAAAGCCTCAACACTTTCTATCCAGCATAAGCATATTGCAAAAGAGAAAGAATATATTGTTTCTTCACCTACAATGGTGCCTACACAATGCCCTGTCAAGAATAGAGACACCAACCTCAAGAATAGAGACAACAGGTTGGTGGAACATATTTAACCCTACCAACAATAGGTTCGTGACAACCTTCCACAGATAAAGAATCACAACATCTCCAACAAGGCATGAAACTCACCAAGATTTAGATTCAGAAAACATTTTCCCCTCTTCCCCGAGAAATAAATGAAATGGAGACCATTTCTTCTTAAGGGGGGAGGATTGATCTAGGTGGATATTGGTGGCCACCCACCTGTTCTAAATTCCAATTGGTTCATCTTGACAGTTTTCAGTTCAACATGTTTCTCTGTAAGGGGGACATTTCTTTGTAATTGTGGGTTCTGCACTTATAGGGCTGTCTTGAAGTCCTACTTAGCATCTAGGTGGATATTGGTGGTCGCCCACCTATTTCAATTGGCTTATTTTGGAAGTTTTCTTGTCAGTACATATTTTTGTACTTCCATGGCCATTTTGGAGATCTAAACAGTGTTTTCTTAGATTTCCACAGTCAAACTATACACAGAGTCAAAGTTAGATGACATAATGTGTAGTTCTCGAAAATACATTTCCAATGGGCTATCACACACCTAAAACATAGATCGTATGCAAAAGTTACAACCTCGGGAAGTTAATTTACTAACTTACCCCAATGGGGCCCACATGACTTTTGGTGTTTCATCTCCTAGGGTTAGGTTTTTTGATGTATAGGGTTTGGGCATTCATGTTTATCATAAAATGGCCTCGAGAGCCTCATTGTAATGATCTTCTTGTGAATGAGTGTACCTGTCACATCTCTTCCCAGAGATAAATATGCCACCATTATTGTGAGTCTTGCAATCTATATTTTTATAGTCTCTGTACATTTCTTTCATTAATAGAAATCATGTATTTATGTATTTCTCTGTTTATGACAATTTTTATGTGTATTTCATTGTAATATATCTACTTTCATTTCGTTCCAAAAATAATCTGGATCATAACTAGTACCACCAACCATATGGGGGAAACCCACACTATCCTCCCCCATCACATCAAACAACATTTATGGTACCTCCTATGCCCACAATGAGCGGACATGTACCTGATCCATTACCTACCCAAGTACCAACACCACTCCCAGGTCCATCACCTACCCCTCTATACAACCCCAATAGTGGGAGTGTCCCATCCACCTCGTAAAATCAATACCTACCCCTTCCTCAAGGTAACCCATACTATCATTTTCTTGGTCCTCCTCAAACCGTTTATCCACCAAATGGACAACAACAAGAACAGGTGAATTTTATTCAACCCTCTCCCACTCAACAAGTTCATTCCTTTGAACAATTTAATACCACCAATCCCCCCAATCAACCTAAAAAAATAAAAAAGGGGGGGAATAACAAAAAAAACAAGACCCAAGGCCAGGGAGGAAATCCCCAACAAAAAAATCCCCTATTTGGGTTTAACCAAAATCAGGCTAACCAAAATACCCAAGGGGGAAATAACAATCCATGACAAGGGAGAATAAAAAATATCTGAACCAATTTCCCTTGTGCACTATGTGGTGAATATGGCCATTACACACATGATTTCCATTGAATCATCGATTTAAAACATATAAACGAATACATGAATCCCCAATGCCCCCCCACCCCTCAGGGACCACTGTAGGTACCTACAAACTACTTGCCTCTCCCAACACCAACAATCCCATAAAATTTGATTCCTCACCAAGGAGTTATTAACACACAAAAAGAAGTTCCCCCTCACTCACAACATATGGGATTATACCCTCACCTAGGATAACCTCATCTCGGAAACCCAACAGACCGCAACATCTTCCTCACCATTGAAGAGTAAATTCTATTACAAACTTACAACCGTTAATACGACATACCTCCTGACACCACTCCAACCACATCATAATTCCCCCAATTTCTAGTAGGACAACCTTTGATGATACCCCATCCTAATACTAAATCCACTACCTGTATCCCCCGTGCACCTCTGCATAGGAATGTGCACAACCCCCATGCAAGGACCACACATAGATATAGCCTTATTGATGATTTGGCTCAGTCACCACCTGCCATGTTAGTATTAGAGGTTCTCTATACTCTCCCTTCATAAGGAAAGGCCTTACTTTCACAATTGGGGGTAGTTGACCTACCAGACACCTGTATGATCACTTTCTATTTAGAAAAATCTAAACCACACCTTCCCTCGCTCATTAGTTTTCAAATTCCTGTCAAAATCCAAAACATCACAATCCATCGATGTATAATCAATGAAGGGGAATCTACCTGCAACATGTCCAAAAATGCATGGAAACAAATAGGATCACCTGAGTTAGTTCTCTTAGCCATTACTCTCAAAGCATATGATGGCCTCCGATCCCAACCAAAAGGCCTCTACAAAAATTTTCCAGTGGAACTAGGGGGGGAATAATCCTTATTGAAATTGAGTTCATTGATGCCCAATTGGATTACAATATCCTCTTTGGATGCAACTACATGTATGCCATGCAAGATGTAACCTCTTCTGTATTTTGTACCATTCTCTTCCCCCATAATTGGAATATTGTAACCATTGACCAATTGACCTATTATGATCCTAATCAGTCAAGGAACATAGATAACATCTTCCACCTCATCCAAGCTATTTATGACATTTCTCAAGTTATGGAAGTTGGACCAGGAATATTTCACGACCCATCGTTGATGGGATCATTCCAGGGAAATCCCCCTCACCTCCCTACCACAAGTGAAACTCAAGTCTCTGTTGTTATCTTTGATGGTGTGGAACTTCCTGATGAACCTCCCCTTGAGGTACCCTAACCCCAAACCTCCATGAATTCTCCTCCACCACCCACATTGCTTGAGGAAATTCCTTCACCATATTCTCCAGAATATTCCCCCATTTCAGAAAACTCACGTATAATGGGCCAAATATCTGCTTGGAAAATGGTCCCACAATCCATTACCCAAATACCCTTCTTCTACCCACTGTTTGGAGTAATATCATACTAGGTTTCAGTTACCCTCACCTTTCCAAACATGGTAATATCCATCCCAGTTTGTTATTTAAAGCCACCTTCTATGGTACCAGTCCCTTGTATCCTACCTCAACCAAAGGTGTTTCCTATGTAATCAATGTCTCAAATATCAAATCTTCCAAATGGTCACACATTTTGGGGAAATAATACCAACAAATAGGGAAACACAAACAAGAACAAGGGAAACAGGAATAAGAAGGATCCCATACTCCATCCCCCCCCCCTCGATTCCAACCACCATGTGCACTTTTCACAACAATTGGACACCCAACCAACCTCTACCCCACTTTGCCAGAGTTACAGAATCTCATTCCTCTTCCCAAAACAACACCATTGCTACCCACCCTAGTACAAACACCCACACCTACATAACCTTCCTCATCCAAACAAAAATATATCAACACCAAACATGCATGTGCCATCTGCTCACAGTATGGCCATTATACCCATCATTGTGGCCTAGCTCTCCCTCAATTTATATATACCCTAGCCATAGAGCACTAAACAACCTTTCCTACATCGTCACAAGAACCCCCTACCACCGTGATTATTAATGACATTAATTATGTTTCCACATTAGTAAATGAACATATAATCTTCCCTTGTGCATTTGATCAACCAAACCATTTCACATATATGTTCTCTCTCATTATCTCTTCTCAGGATCGACATATGGATGCATTGCCACATGTTCCCACCCCAATTCACACTCCTAATAACCCAACCTTGGCAATACCTCCACAAGGAGGCCATACCATAACCATATCAAGGCCAGAATCTCAACCTTTGAATCCATTAGTCATTCCCATACCTCAACTATCCAAATACTTCCCACCAAACCCACCTAATTCATCGACAAGTCCCACTCACGATATTATTCCTCCTCCTATCCTCCATACCCCACATATGTGTATGGATATCTGGTTCATGTTGTCTAGTGAAACCCCTCAACCTCCTCCCACAGGTCCACTAACATGAGAAAGAACTGATGATCATCCATCCTCATCTCATGCCACTTCCATAAGATGACATTCTCATTACCAATATGAATCTCACTAGGGACATCATATTGTCTCTACCATATGATCATTCCTATAACAATTTAATGTCCTTCCACACATATTACTCCGATGAGGACACCTTAGATCACATGAGCATCCCATTATAACCTAAAGTGTAGACATCCCACCTCAGGTTTTTTCCCTTTTCCTAGTGTTTTTAGTCTTTTTGTTTTTTACATCAACCATCCCATGATGTATGCATGATCCTTTTTCCTTGTTTTTACAGATGAACGATCCATCCATTTACCACAATGGGTACACCAATGGTACCAATCACTGGAATTGGAATCTTGCTTCGATGACTTGGGACATTTACAACCCAGAACATGTATTACTCCATTCTACTGGTATATTCCTTGGGTCAACCACCAATAACCAAGTTTAGTATGCCACAGTAATTGGCCTCCTCGCAGCCGCAATTCATTTCTATATTTTTCACCTTAGCATATTTTTAGATTCCTACCTCTTCATATTGCAGTTGAATAATGTGTACCATGTCCATGACCCATGCTTATTTCGTAGATACCTGCAAGTTAGATTATTATGCCGAAGTTTTGAATCCATCACATTCACACATATTCCTAGGAGTCTATACCAAGTGGCATATTCCATGGCTAATCAAGTGCTAGATTTGCATTTGTCACATTAACATACACATATACTTAGTTCAACATAGTTCATCTAGCATTAAACATCAAAACAAGTAAACAAACCATACAACACATCACATATATGCCAAAAAACAGAAACATCATCATCAAAAATATACATCCATATAGACACACACACACACACACACACACATATAAACATGGTGCCATAATGTTTCTTAAAAAATATACAATATCCTTAGCCACACAGTTGGGTTCAAGTCTCACAAAATGCCCTCAACATAAAAAAAATGGGAGCCTAAACCCCTATACATAAATTATACAAAAATGTGGGTCATTCCCATACAATATAACACATAGGGTGCCTCTAACTTTGGAAATTCCCCCATAAGAAGATCTGATGTTGGTCCTTGACCAATGGAAGGTACCCATCCCCTACCAATTGGGGGAACTACCCCTGGGGAGTGCCTTTTCACTATCGCTCCTGCTACTGTAGCACGTTGTACCAATGTTCACCACTCCTACCTCGCCACAGTACAATCGGTGTCCCCATGCCCTTACATTGATCACAAATGCATGGAACATATAAATTGAAACTCAACTCACAAAATTATAAATGAGGTGGCATTGTGGGCCTGACAACCATATATATTCCCCCTCCCCAAACTTCCACCCTTCCATTTTGTATCCCAATAGCTCCATTTTTCATGTCGTTCATGACACAATGATCTTGATTCTACCATATACACATCTTTATCATTCATTCAATATTTTCTTCTGACAACCCAAGGAGACACCTCCTAGCCCCGGTCACATGTATGGACATTCATTCTCATAATTATCAAATAATTGTCATATTTTATTTATCATCAGATATTTTTCACGTCAGGTATTTGACTTTTGTATGTGTAGGTACTTGTTACAACAATATACAAATCATTTGGTATTGGCTTCCCTACGACCCCTTCAGGTATATGTTAAGAACTTGCATGCATTTAATCCCTATGTAAAAAGTTGCATATCCAATCATTCCCCCTGATGTTTACCCTTAGGACCCCACATCCGGATCTGATGTACCCCCACCTTTGTAGCATTTAGGTACTACCACCCGATAGAATTCTCACCTCCATGATTTGTCCCACATATATTTACCCCTCGACAAATCGAAACTCATGTTTTTGTTCTCTTAGGATTGAGAGTCCTAGTAGTGTTACACCCCAGAGAAATAACCTCATACTTTTTTATCATAATATTGTTAACCTCCCCATTATGGACTCCCACTTCATGTTTTGTTGGTTACATTAAGTGCACCTCTACGTTATCATTAACCCTCTATCTCACACAACATCAATTTCCCATATGCAATTTCATCCTCCATCCATCTACATGGTACAGAAATCCACCCATGGTGCCCCCACCCTTCATAAGTTGATTCTTACTACTTGTGCCCCAAGAGGCCAAGCCATACTTCATTGGGAACCCATATTGGTATGTGTACTTTCAACCCAATCACTCTTTATTGATTTGGTGATTGTATAAATCACATTACAAATTCCAGCAAGTATAGTATACTTTTTGTCATCGCAACCAATGGTGTTTTTTTCCTTGGAAAAAAAAAACCATGTCACCCTTGGTTGGGCCACTTCACTTTCATCACCATATCTACAAAAATATCCCTATCATGGCCAACATTTCGACTATCACCAACATCCTTGTCTCAAACATTTGTATTTTTACCTATCCTACATTCCTTTCTAGTATCACCCATTCCACATAGTTTACCCAATATTTGGTCGTCCCCCTGAAACGAGATCATGTTTACGGCTTATGCCATCATTTAACATTCCCCAACCAAGGGAACCTATTGGGTCCCATATATCCAAAAAAAATTCCATGTTACCAATTCATTCATCTTTTCCTCCATATAGTTCATGACACCATTTTGATCAAATTGATGTCAATAATCCCTTTTCTTCTCACAATCATGCTTCCCTACCTGTTTATGTGAACACAAGTTTCCAGGAAGGTGGTAGTATCTTGGCTCTCATTCTCCCATTAATGAGTAGTATCAGATGACATAGAAATATTCCTCATTTCTTTTTGATGTCGTTGACCCCCGTAACATTTGCCTCCAACAAAATTTCATGTTACGATGAATCTTACTATGCGACTGTTGCATTTTTTCATAATAGTTGAAGACTTGTGAATTTGATAGGCCATCAATTCCTCCAAGTTATTAATACCTTGATTCAGATACCATTTAGTCATTAGAAGCATCATCTATCATTTTTAATTCCCCCCAGGGAACTGTAGATATCTACTTCATTAGCAGTTTCAGTTACAATCATTTCTTTATGGTTTCATGACACAAGCATGGGGCATACCTGCCTCGTTTGTACCCAGATTTATATTTCAGTTTTTTGTAGAATACTTGGTTCTGATCAGAATCCCCTTTTCCTCCAATAGATCTCTCCTATAGTTCCTCTCACATAGCAACTACACCTATCCTATAAACAAAAGAAACAATGATGTATTTCAGCTATATGTATGCTCCTAACCTCACACATTAGGGGGAATTTGTTATCACTAAAAAATTTCTCAGTTTACTTCCATTTCTTTGTCATTTTTTTTGTTATTTACTTTATATTTGAACCACTAATCAACTAACCAATTATGTGCTATCTTGTTGGCCTAAGTAGATAGTTAAGGGACCTCTTTTTTCTCACACAAGTGACCAAAATAACCAAACACGTGTCACAAGAATACCATATGGGGGCACGATGGTACCAAAAACCTTAAACTCTAATGATCAGATACAATTTATCATGGGAGTTACTTAAAAAAAGAATTCAAAAGGGTTGTTAATTAATAGGGTAACAAAACTAATGGCCAAATTGACTTGTGTGATAGTCTCACTATGATTCATGGTCGTAGGTCAAGCATTGGATGTCAAGATTACAATACTTGAGACTATAGGCCATATCCTTCAGTTACATGAAAATTTTGACTAGGATGAGTACTTAGCCACAATAATCAAAATAAAATCCAGGGAGTGCTAGGAAAATGGATGGGCTGTCAAATTTTTGTCTCTTCTAATTTGGATTTCAATGATCCAAGTCAGTCTAGTTGGGGAGCCAACATTCACATTAAAAAATATTCTGACTATGGATAATTACAAGATATTTTACCTAGGAGAAGTTGGCTCATATGACTTTCTGTTAGGTGAGGAAATGTTCAAAAGTTGGGTAAAGAGTTTGAAAAATGTATCACATTGGTGGATGGTTGAAAAAAAAGTTTGATGGGAACTACTACTATTATCCCATGTTCAAATCAACCTTGAAAATACCACATTCTGGAATGGAATCAGTGGAGGGATGACACCGATGGATTTAGAATATCAACCAACAAAACTGCAGATATTCCACAAGATCGAAAGACAGTTGGGATATGAAACTCAAATCCCACCAAAGGTGATACGGGGCAACTCAACTATTTTAACATCCATGACAGATGCAAAGAAGGAGGAAGAAAGATAAAAAGTGTTGTACACAATTCCATTTGTTCAAAATATAGACTTGGAAGGAGGAACCCCACTGAAGAAAATCCCAACAAATAAAAAGAACAAAGAAATAATAGCCTAGTGAAAGCAGGCTATCGACATGGAGGTAGTGCCAGATGATGTGGACATTATTTGGAAAGAAACATTTCAGGAAGAAACTAAACTAAACTTTGATGACCCCATAATGAAAGAAAAAATTACCTCTCTCACAAACAAACTAGTCGAGAAGATTAGATTAAAGGAAAAATAGTCTCGAAATGATAGAGAAGTCACTAGAAACATACTGAAGTTGAGTGTCGGGCCACAATTCCAGGAAGCAATGCCACCCCTCAAACAACAACGCGTTGAAGCATGGAAAACTAAATAATCCTTGGACAATCAAATCGAAATGAGAAGAGAACAAATTAGATGACTGCTGCTACATTATGTCGAAGAATATAAACAGACTCAAATCTAGCAGAAAGTTATTTCTGAAGAGGCAACATACAATAGCAACCAAAATTGATCTCACAATAGAGTCACCCCCAATCAACCCTGCACCAATTGTTTAGGAGAGAGAAAAAACAAGAGGGTAAGCTAAACAGAAAAATAAACTAAGAAAATGGCATTGACATGTATCCTCTGAAGGAACCATTTCAAATTATCCACCTAGAAGTAGCAACCAAGAAAATGTAAGGCCATCTGGTTCTGAATATGTCAAATAAATCCTATAGAATGGATCTAGAAAAAAACATAGTTTAGTTGAGTCCCCCCCCCCTAAGAAAGTTGAATCCACTTGACTCAACTCACACAAAAATTTCCCCAAGTAAAGTCAACCACTCAAGTCATCCTGGCACTTATACAAAAATTGACCCACACAAATATAAAGAAGTATAAGGAAAAGGGGACATTCATACTCAAGGGATAGAACATACTATCCCAACATAGAAGTCAGTCGACAAGGAGCCTATCACAACGCCACCAGGTGTAACTAAAGAGTTAGGAAAAATCTACCAAGAGAAACAAATGGGACACGACTAGTTGACTAAACATAGAAACAAACAAGAAAAATGTGATAACAATGAGAAAGGGTCACCAAAGAACACAAGTCCTCCACCATAAAACCCTCCACTCAAAAGTCCTCACAAATATCAAACAACCCCCCTGACCATAATGGAAATAGGGACTAGGATGATGCATATGGACAAGGAAACAAAAAACAGATGACAGGAACAATGAAACTAACCCCAATCCTAAAAAACAACCAGAAACAGGGGAAAACAATGAAGGAAGCCCTGAAAATCATGATCAATAGAATAAAGGAAACAACTCGTATAAATACCAGGACAAAGAGACCAACAAAAATAAAGATCAACAAAATTTTGAAAAGATAACAAAGAAAAAGAAGAAGAAAACAATCCACATAAAGAAAAACACTTCAAAGGTAATCACTTTCATGACCTTCAAACCAGTCAGTTTTGCAAAACCAACTTCAGAGACAATGTTCGACTTATCGGTAGCATTCGAAGAGAAAACGATTTTGTTGTACAATGAAGTCGCAAAAGATTAAACTAATAGATGGAAAAGATCCATGAGAGATGGTGATCGACTCATTGAAAGAAGGAATAAGGAGAGACAAATACTAAAGGATCGTGTGCTACTTGCCAAATAAAAACTTGGTATTGAACATATGATAGAAGGGATAGATATATTAACAACAATCAAAGGGTTGGTTGAAGCAGTGAGCGATACATGCGCAAAAAATCAGAAGTAAATACAACACCTAAAGGGATCCAATACATAAATCAAGTAGCTACATAATCAGACAATAAGGAGAAATCATGATTTAATGGCTCAATAAACAACAATGATTCTTTAGTCTGAATATGAAAAATTCAAGGAGGTTCAACAACATTTGGAAATGGTTACCTCACAAGAAACAATACTAAACATAGTACTTAGAAACTATCCATCACATTTTTCTACAGCTTACAACAAGCTTAAAGCTCAAAAGACATAATTGTCGACTTGAGAATAACCACAAAATGCACCACCGACCCAAAATCTAAACTGGTTGTATTGAATCACATTACAAAAGAAAAGGCAGTCAAGGTAGAATTAGCCAAGAAACTGAGTGGTTGAGAGAAGAAAGAAAATATCAAGTAGCAATGGATAATGCTATCAAGCACCTTGACCAATTCAAGCGAAAATCCCAAGAAACAGAGAACTTTTTTTACCCATAGTCGACATTAGTCCAAGACACCCCACCCCCTTGGCAGAAAAATTAGATTATTTGGCACAATCAAATTCATTAGGGATAGAGGCCCAATATTCCATTGACGAATGGAATATGTTCTCACAATACTTGTGGAGAACATCCCCAAACATATACCAAACAACATTCAAAGTATTGTCACAACAACTTGTAGAACAATCAAGGGCCACATCATCATATAGACATAATTTTCAGTTTTTCAACCTGAAAATATCAAATTCGAACTTCCCGACTACTAACCATCAATCAACAACTCCATAAATGAATGTTGAAGAAATAGAAGAATCACACATGGACAAGAAAATAAAACCACTACCTCCAAATGTAAAACTGCATGAATGGGAAATTATAGAAGAAATAGTCGGGAAAAAAAAGAAGCAAGAAAAAACATCAGAATTAAGAAGTCGACATATATCATTTTTGTGATTTTGATTCAAAGATTATTTACAACTGACACTTAAGAAATTTTTGGAGGCACAAGTTGGCAGATCAAACCAATAACATACAACCTGTACTTTCAAAGCTAGTTTGAAGATTCCAGCATGAGTTGACTTAAAAAATATTCTCTTCTTCAAAGAATCTATGTACCTCTTTCTTATTCTTAAAAATTGCATCTCTATCTATATTTCTCAAAAATTATGTAACCTATTGGTAAATACATCTTTGGGGGTGGAAAAAGGATCTATCAAATTATTTTAAATGTCATAGTCAGAATCCCCCCTTGCTCGGGAAAAGAAAGGAATTGAGGAGGGGGGATATGTTGTAGGGGATAGTTAGCTCCACTGACTAGACCTATCAGTCAACTAGACAAGTCGACTACATAAGTCATATAGAAGATTTGGTTGAACGAATAGTTAGAGTCAACCGACAAGGTAGTTAAGAATTGTAACCTACTAGTAATTGTATGACATGCATATATATATGTGTGTCTATGTGTGTGTGTGTGACTATGTAATAGAGAGAGGTTGTTTACCCATATAATAAAGTGCATTTGATGGTTCTCGCATGACTTGTGCATGCTTCCATGTGTCTCTATGTTTGATTATATATAATGTTGTAACATATGTTGTTATGTGTAAGGAACTATTGGTAACCTCTCGTACTTTCCCATAGAATACAACAATCCTCCTTGTCATGATGTCTAACATTCATGTTTTTGTCATCCACTTCTTCATACATTATGATTTAGACTCCTATGTATAATCATCTTTCAATATCAATACTTGAATGTCATTCACCACAAAATACATGATTTTCCAATATATAAAACTTTAAAACATACTTTAAAGGGTTCATTTAAACATAGAGAATTTATTTGGCTTCTCAATAAGGAGTTCATATCTACTTCCCTGAGTTTTATCTATGGTCCTTTTCATCATGATTTTATGGAAATCCTCAATGAAATGTTGCATTATTAAGTTCTTGAGTTGTTGATAGTGTGCTAATATTAAAACTTGAAAATATGGAACAAATGGTGATGAATCTCTTGAAACATATAATGTATAATTTGTAGAGCTCAGTGGTACCTTTCAAACTATATAAGAATCATGAAAAACAGAGCTATGGTTCAAACATTATAGAAAAAAAAACTAAGCACTACGTTTTTCTTGGTGCACTATGTTGCGTCCTTGCCAATGTTTGGGGTGATACACCCTGAGTTTCTTTAGCACACCTACCCACACTTTCATTCTCTTCTCATTTCATAAGCCTCCATTGAAACTTGGCCTTATGATTTATCCTTTTGTGCCTCAAGGAACTGGGCCTTAATCTTATTTTTAGTTCATACGTTGATACATAAGATGGAATTGTAAAAAAGAAAATATTTGAAGTTCCAACATGTATCGGTGTGATAATGTTTATGTAGTGTTGACATATCGATGAGTGAATACATTAGAGTGTCAACATGTATTGGCAGGGAATGTTTATGGAGTATCAATATGTTGACATAATTTTTTTATGGAGTGCTAATATGTCGATGAACATAATTTTACGGGAGCTGATATATTAGCGCTCTTAAACTTGGGAGTGTCGATATATCTATGCTCATGAACTTAAGACCACTGATATGTTAAGAGAGGGGGGAATATGTAAATAAGGAAAATTTAATAATTATTTAAAGGTTTAAGAGGGGACCATTTTTCTACCTCATATTTGAATTTGTATCATATGAGACTCAAACCACATATACCATACACTCACTTGACATTCTTTACAAGTTCTAAAAATAACTACACCTTATTCCCTTTTAAAAAAAATTATTCTTTTTTTTCTATGTTTCATTTGTTTGTGGGAGCTCTGGATTGTTTTTTTTCAGGTTGATGTATTATCAATCAAAACCATTTTTTTGGATGATACATTATGTGCCACCCAATGTTTTATTTTAGGGTCGATACACCATGTGTCGCTCAAGAGTTTTTCGAATTTTTATTTTTGGGTAGGTTTTGGTGCAACCTAATCTAACTTAGAAAATACATGACTTTCCCACATTATACCTGATTGAGATGCCATTGTTTTCAATGGAGAGAGAATAGGTAGAGGTGTTGGAGAAGGAAATTTTGGGAGTTAAGTGCAGTAAACGAGGATAAGTGGGCCAAAGGGAACAATGCACACTGAAAAAGAAGGAAGACCAATGTGACAGAGGGAAAAGGAAGAAACACGCCGAGAAATAAGGAAGTCAGAGCAAGGATAAATACCAACAACATGGAAGGTAGTTGGAATGTGGGAAAGTGGAGTCCACTTAGGGTTAAGGTTTTGGATTCATAATGTAAGTGTTTTAACCCATTTTTTAGTATAAATAGAGGATGGATGAGGTAGATTGATGTATCTTTTTGGTGTCCTTGTTGAGAGAGAAAAATTACTTTTGAAGAACCCTTTTGAGTCTGAGTTTTGTATTGTTGAGAGCTATGGAGCTCAGATGGAGTCAATATTAAGATCTAACTAAGGGTCAAGTCACAATTTGTGGAGCTTAGTGTGACACTGGTCAACCTCACCACTATTCACATATCCTATGATGTAATGTGGACATCATTATTTTGATGAAGAAGAAGAAATAAGAAGATATTTATGAGCATAGGCCCGAGGGGGGGGGGTGAACCATGGTAAAACCCTGTGTTTTAATGTGTTTGAATGATTTTTTATTTCTACAAATATGGTTAAATGGTTATATGAATGAATGGTTTTAATTATAAAACACATTAGAATAGGTATGCAGAATGAATATTATGAATGAATGAAATAGTAGATCTGATGAATGGTATGATATAATGCATATTTAAGTATAACATTAGTATAAGAACATCCCCAATCCCTTCCATGACTGCAAACATGTGCATCCTACATTCACCCATAAACCATCTTGGGTGAGTCTGCACTATGCACTCTATGCATGGTGTAGCCTTCTAGTTTAATAGAAGGGTTGATGGTGAAAAGGGTTTTGTTGGAGAACTAAGGTAGAACCCGGGTCAATCCATACATCCAAAAAATGGTTTTGTTGTTGGCTAGAACTCAAAAGGAAAACCTGGAAGGGGTTTGATGAAGAATATGCAGTGGTAGAAAGGGATGTTCAGGCTATGGTATCCTATGAAGCAAGAGATTGAAATATGGTTAGAGACAAAGCAATTGGAGTTTGTGCAGAAAGATAGTAAGGGTTCCAAGTACACACCATGATAGTACCTACAGAGGTATGTTTTCACTGATTTGCATGAATTATATTTCTGTTATTTTCTAGAGTTAATACAAGAGTGGTTATTAATGTTGAAGGATACCAATCCAACTAATCGGAATAGGTTAGTAGAGTGGATTGTGGAAAATATTGTGTGATTGGAAAGGGTTGATAACAAATTCATGCACGCAGTGGATTTCTAGTTAGATAACATTTATGCGGGGTTTATCACTAAGTTTGCAGTAGATACAACAAAGTCATATACTGTTCTAGAGAATGATCTCTTGAAGGGACCCATAGGGAGGTACATTAGGTCTCTTTACATGTCGATCAAGATATTATTAAATGATAAAGGCATTCTGACTATGGAATTAGACAGCTAGATCACTTTGTGCGCATGGAGTTGGGGGAAGCACTAAGGAAGATATGAGAAATGGAGAAGGCTCTAGAGAGTAACCAAAAGAAGGAAGAAATGGACCCCATCATGATGGATGATGAATAGACCATGGAAATCATAAGGAACGCAGGTATGACACACAATGGACGGCCCTACTGGTATAAGATGAATAGTAAGAAGAGGGCAGTAGTCGAGCGAGAGGGATTGGACAACGATGAGGAAGAGGTAGGGGATATTTGTGCCAAAGGGAAAATTGAGGATATATTGCACACCACATATGAAAGGAAAACCAAAGGTCATGGATATGGCATAGAAGAAGGCTCTACATTCCATATCCGAAGCACAAGTTAACCAACATGTGATTAGTGGTAGAATAATTTTTATAGGACATGGTTCCAGTAGCAGAAGTGTAAGTTCAAAAAGTAGCATTCAAGTATCTAGACAACACGAAGGTGTTAGTTCAACAAATTTGACAATGGAAGGACAAGATCCAACTATTAGGTTTCCATATCTCTAAGGGGACGGGTCAGACGATCCAGAAAATCATTTGTTTGTCTGTGAGAAAATATGGGTAACAAAGAAAATTAGAGATGAAGATACAAAGGTCACGCAGATGGAAATCACATTTAGATACCGTGCATTAGACCGGTACATGGTTCTCACAACAAATGATCCAACGAGAATGCCTACAACTATAGAAGAGGTGAAGAGGTAATTAATAAATGAATTTTAAAAGCCAAGCTCAGAAGACCATTTTATGAATGGAATGATAGAGATTAAGCAGAAAGCAGGAGAATCAGTCTGGGAAGTGGACCAGAAGTTCAAGAGGCTAAAAGCTAAGTTAAATTACACTATTACTAATACACAACATATAAATTTGTTTGTTAATTCTATTTTTCCACACTTGAAGTATCCTTTGAGATAACAAAAATTCCAGAGCCAGGCCGAGTCTCTGCAAGAAGCATTGTAGTTAGAAGAAAACCAATACAAGAATATAGATCTAGCTGTGGAAGAGATCAAGAAAGATATGAAGAACTTAACATTTCAGTGGAATCAAAATAAAGGAAAGGAGAAAAGAGAAGATGTCTGGTGTACAATGTCTAGGACATAAGACCATCACTGTAACATCCCGCTCTGGCGCACTGAGAAAACTTATTATTTGAGGACACTTGCTCGCAAGTGATCTGGACTTTTATGATGTTGGACCATTTATACTTGATTATGATGCGATTGACAGATGACATGATGTGTTACTATTTGATGTAGACAGGTGCTATTGACTCAGTTTTATTGAGTGTGCAGGGTTTTGACCTTGAGGATGCAGAGGCATCGGTAGAACCCCCTTGGACTCCGGACTGAGTCAGGGAGTGTGCTTTTGGATTGATATATTTACTGTGATGTTTCATTAATTTGATGATTTGATGTTGACATTTCTGACATGATTATTGATGATGCAGGCTGACGATAGCTTGCCGACCAGACTCACATATGGAGTAAAGGGGCCACACACGATCTGCAGAGAGGTTGAGGGAGAGGGGTGGACAACAGCCCTGCCATCGCCTACTAGCACTCCCGTCGTGGCTCGAACTGTAGGTTAATGATTACCTATTTTGAGAGGATCCACGATGCTGCGAGGGCAAAATGCGACAGTCTCTCACGATGATTCTAAGGGGCGCGCAATAAGGCGGGGGCCTTATTCCTTAGAACCCTTAGTCTCCCACAAGTTCACCTGGCGGAGTATTGACTCAAGGGGTTATAGATATCTACCAATCAGTCCAGTTGGCGAGTGACACCCTTGGAGCACGTGGTTCATCCTGAAGGGCACGTCGCACAAAAGAAACTCAGTTGGCGAGTGGCACCCTTGGAGCACGTGGTGCATCCTGAAGGGCACGTCGCACAAAAGAAACTCAAAAAGCGAGTGGCACCCTTGGAGCACGTGGTGCGTCCTGAAGGGCACGTCGCAATA
>JZKD02S0827607.1:0-35931 GCA_000966675.3 Picea glauca
AAAGGGGGTTTAAAAGAAATATATATATATATATATATATAATGAAAAGATGCTTAGGCGCATTTACCTTATTGAGTTTTCAAAAAAGAAATAAAAAAAGAAAATAAAAAAAATAAAAAGGGGGGAAAACTTAAAAGAAATATGATTTAGGGTTTTTGAGGAAAACCTAATGGGATTAGGTCAAAGAGAAGATAAAAGAAAAGGATGGGGAAAGAAAAAGGGGGGAATCAGCGATGAGGTAGGGATGCTGTCAAAATTGCAACTGGACGGATTGCTTATGGGGAGTTGGGGACTTTCTTAGCTGTGAAAGAGTGGTAGCTCAGCCGTGGAGGCGAGCTGGGAAGCTAGGTTACTGTCCGGATTGTGTGTGGTCCCTTTGCGGCTCGGGGGGCTAAGGGGGAAGGAGAGTACCCCTAGCATTTGGTTGGGAGGTACTGGTGAGTCCTCTATGGTCGTCAAGCAGGAGCAGGAGCGGCAGGAGCACAAGATTCATTTGCTGCAAGCGATAAGGGCACATGTATGTCATTCGTATTTGGGCATTATAAATCTCTGGGCGTTTCTATCTTGCTGTGGGTGTTTATGAACTGTAGTTTTAATGGATTTTGTGCAAATGTGTAGTTCAGTGGTTGTTGGTGTAAACTTGTAGCTTCAATGGTTATTTCGCTTTTCTTTTTTTCATATTTAGTACAGTTAGGGCTGAATTACTTATTTTGGGTTTATGACTATTTCGTTTTTCCCTTATTGGTACAGTTTTAGGGTGGATAAATTTGTACTGGGTTCAGGGTTAGGTCATTTTCCTTTATATTTGGCTCTGTTCATGGTCTCTGGGAAAATTCGTTAGCGTTTCTTATGACTGTCATTCATAAACAGTTCTACAATGGGTTCTTTTTACCTTGGGCGTATTATAGCTACAATGGGCGTGTTTTTCCCAGTAGGTTTCTCTTTTTACATCGGGCGTTCTTATCAACAGAGGGCGTTTCTCAGTGGGTTTTTCTCCCTTTTTCACTGGGCGTCTTCATTTATGCAGTGGGCATTTTATCTATTGGTTGGGCATCCCCATTCACAGCCTGTGTATTATGTTATGGCTGGGCGTCTCCTTTGTGACCTGGGCGTTTCTAGACAAGGTTACTTCTTTATTTCACCAGCCAGAAGAGGTAGAATTCCTATCGTTGTCGTCTTCTAATGTGCCATAGCAGTCTTAGTAACCCGCATTAGGTCCTTTGGTTTCTCATGATATGCCAAGTTTCCATTTTAGATAGACAAATGGGTTTTTCTGTGCATTCAAATCGACCAGCTCATTCCGCTTATTCCCTTGATTCAACGCATTCACATTTAAGTGCGTTAAGATTTTAAATTATGCCGTATTCATTCTAATTTGGTGCTGGATATTTTACCATAGTGCGTCGGTGCATTCTGCATTTTAAATTAGTGCCTTGACATTTTAGCATACGGTGCGCATCTTTTAACCTAAAACACTGCACCCAGATTTTATATTTATTCATATTTAAGAGCATTAATCTTTAGAATATAGTCTAGGAATTTAATTCAATGCATTCAAACTTATAATAAGCGTATTTACAGTGGGGGCATTGAGATTTAATACTAGTGTGCTTTTTAGTAAATGTTTATTCCTTTTTATGTTTATTTATAATACTGGGAGGGGGCATTCCGTTTTACCAGTTGCGGTCATTTCGTTTTATGAGGTCCGGTGTGCGTTTTATTCCATTAACGAATTGTTGTGTGGGTTTATACGTTTTATAATGATTGTGTGCTTCCTTAATTCAGTTGGGTGTCGATAGCAGGCGACCTCCTGGTAGAACCAACAGTGAAATAAAGAGTTACTGGTAGAAGAAACAGGAAATAAAGAATTACTGGAATACCCACTTGAATTAATATAAATTAATGGATACAGTCAAATCCATAATTATTATTATTGATACTTTAGGGTTTGATATTATTAAAATTTAATATCCATGCACGATTATATTAATCATTGTGAGCTTACCTTGTAATTGGACTCTGCCACTAAATCTGCTTTTTAATTGGACGTTGCCATTAAACACCTTGGGTGACTCCTCCGGTCACAGTTTTTACACTTTAATGGTCTGTTCTATCTCTTGCAATGGTATTCTATATTAATATGGTGTTCAACATATTTTTCCTGTATGAATTGTATTTACTTTGTGCATCACCAAATGTCTATTACAGTTATTTAAAATATTTTAGTAGCAACCAGTTTTTACGAAGAATGATAACAAATTTATTCATTTTATTTGAGGGTCTATAGGCCCGTGACCATCAACTCCTTTCCTGAATTCGAAATAAATACATGTTTATATTACCCAAAGACTGTAATCCATTTTTGATTTATGAGACCTTAGCCAGCGCCACTGCTTAGCGACCACTTGTATGGCCTTTACTGTTCTGCCAGTGTTGGGGGTTGGACAGTGACGCCTTTTTCGCCATTGTCAGTCGCCTTGTATCGTGCCTTTTGCATGGTTGGTACTGGGGAAGTTCTTTATGAGGTTACGCTAAGGAATTAAACTGTAAAGAAGTAAATTTATGACAGGATATCAGTGGAAGTATTTACGATATAATATTTGTGGTCACGCTAATGCCAAGGGTAATATTCACCATTTAATATTTGTGGTAACGCTAATATTTGCGATATAATATCAGTGGTAGCACTAATTTTGATCCCTGTATTTCTTAGGTTACAACCCTAATTGCAAATTGCCTTACGAATATCTTGTAGGGAATGATTTCTGAGATTAGGGTTAGGGATGTTCCTGTTGCTGTTTTGAATCGCCCAACAGTTTAAACATTAAAGGAAGGTTGGTGTTTTAAATCATTAAATGTTTCATTCATTAAATGTCTGTCATTGGAAGCAAATTTTATCCCAATGCAAAGAGTGGATGTTTGTTGCTGATTCATTTTAAGACTCACGCACCAGTTTTATTTATCCGAATGAGTGTGTTGTTTATTAAAAGTTATTCGCTAGAAGTTGATTTATCATAGATTAATTTTATTTCTGTACAAGTGTTGCGGTGCCCTGTTTTATTTAAAAAGGGGAGGGCCAACATTAAATTAAATGCAGAGTTACTCTTGTTTTAGGGAGGTTTTTTAGTAATATGACTTCTAGTATGACAGCGAATCCAGAATGAGGTCTGTTAGAATTTAGTATTGACAGAATAGGTATTGCTGGCAGAATTTAACTTATATTGACAACATTTATGATAAGCGTCTTGGCATTGATTCGTTGGCCAGGTTTGTTAGGTTTAAATAGCCCTATAGCATTTATTTGACCTCATCCTCTTAATTAGGTTCACAATGATTATTAAATTATTTTAATAAAGTGCCCTTGTGTTTAATAATAAATGCGTATTCTTGTTATGATTAAGNTTGAATTAATATAAATTAATGGATATAGTCAAATCCATAATTATTATTATTGATACTTTAGGGTTTGATATTATTAAAATTTAATATCCATGCACGATTATATTAATCACTGCGAGCTTACCTTGTAATTGGACTCTGCCACTAAATCTGCTTTTTAATTGGACGTTGCCATTAAACACCTTGGGTGACTCCTCCGGTCACAGTTTTTACACTTTAATGGTGCGTTCTATCTCTTGCAATGGTATTCTATATTAATATGGTGTTCAACATATTTTGCCTGTATGCATTGTATTTACTTTGTGCATCACCAAATGTCTATTACGGTTATTTAAAATATTTTAGTAGCAACCAGTTTTTACGAAGAATGATAACAAATTTATTCATTTTATTTGAGGGACTATAGGCTCGTGACCATCAACTCCTTTCCTGAATTCGAAATAAATACATGTTTATATTACCCGAAGACTGTAATCCATTTGTGATTTATGGGACCTTAGCCAGCGCCACTGCTTAGCGACCACTTGTATGGCCTTTACTATTCTGCCAGTGTTGGGGGTTGGACAGCGACGCCTTTTTCACTGTTGTCAGTCACCTTGTATCGTGCCTTTTGCATGGTTGGTACTGGGGAAGGTCCTTACAAGGTTATGCTCAGGAATTAAACTGTAAAGAAGTAAATTTATGACAGGATATCAGTGGAAGTATTTACGATATAATATTCGTGGTCACGCTAATGCCAGGGGTAATATTCACCATTTAATATTTGTGGCAACGCTAATATTTGCGATATAATATCAGTGGTAGCTCTAATGTTGATCCCTGTCTTACTTAGGTTACAACCCTAATTGCAAATTGCCTTACGGATATCTTTTAGGGAATGATTTCTGAGATTAGGGTTAGGGATGTTCCTGTTGTTGTTTTGAATCGCCCAGCTGTTTAAACATTAAAGGAAGGTCTGTGTTTTAAATCATTAAATGTTTCATTCATTAAATGTCTGTCATTGGAAGCAAATTTTATCCCAATGCAAAGAGTGGATGTTTGTTGCTGATTCATTTTAAGACTCGCGCACCAGTTTTATTTATCCGAATGAGTGTGTTGTTTATTAAAAGTTATTTGCTAGAAGTTGATTTATCATAGATTAATTTTATTTATGTACAAGTGTTGCGGTGCCCTGTTTTATTTAAAAAGGGGAGGGCCAACATTAAATTAAATGCAGAGTTAGTCTTGTTTTAGGGAGGTTTTTCGGTAATATGACTTCTTGTATGACAACGAATCCAGAATGAGGTTTGCCAGAATTTAGTATTGACATAATAGGTGTTGTTGGCATAATTTAACTTATATTGACAACATTTATGATAAGTGTCTTGGCATTGATTCGCTGGCCAGGTCTGTTAGGTTTAAATAGCCCTATAGCATTTATTTGACCTCATCCTCTTAATTAGGTTCACAATGACTATTAAATTATTTTAATAAAGTGCCCTTATGTTTAATAATAAATGTGTATTCTTGTTATGATTAAGAATCTAGATCCATATGATTGCAATGTTATTAACTCAGAGTGATTTTAGGAATGGTTAAGCTTGATTATTATATTAAGGAATTGTATTATTCTTCTAATGATAATGACTTATCATGATGGTTACTTTGGGATGAAGAATTGCTTTATACAAAAAAAATGTTATTATGCAATTGCCTTTTGCTTCATTCTTTGTTTATTCATGTTATTTAGCAATTGCTTTATTCAAGTGTGTAACCCCATCAATGTTATTATTCTCACCATGCAATTGTGTTATTATGTATTCAATATTGCAAGAATTGCGCTATACATTCAGTTGAAGTAGGGGTTGCTTTATATCTTCATTTAAGAGGGATCGGCTTATGTATTCATTTAAGGAGGAAACTCCTCAGGTTTTAGGTAGTGGTTGCAATTTATGGGGGTAATGAATTTTATTATATTGTCCTGATCTATGTAAGAGCGATGTGCTTATGAGAATTAAAAAGGTACTGTTAGGGTTAGATAACTTATAACGGTAATGATGATGGCTATCTAGTTGTCAAGTTATAGTAACATTGTGTCTTGGCCCTGGTGCCTTACTATATTTTATTTGTCATGGTAATGTGTAAGGAGTAATGTCAATGCAATATATCGTTGCAGTACGTAAGGGTGATGTTGTCCATTTAAAGTAAAATGTAAGGGTACTGGGGCTATCACACGATATACCATGGCATCGTGCTCATATCATAGCCCTATTGAATCTTTAGTTATGGATGATTATAAAATGTGAGGTTCCTTGAATTAAGTACCTTAGAGTAGTATGACTTAGTAGATGAGGGTTCTTGTTCCTTTCTTAATGATGAACTTGGCGGGTCGACATCTGTATCCTTCTGCCTTGTGCCTTCCATAGAGGTTGCGGTCACTCAGTTAATTATTGATGTACTTGGTTGAGGCATTTAAATGTTGGGTCTGCTTGTGTCAGGTGGTAAGTAGGTACCTCCATAATCCTCAGAACAGTCACCAGCCCTGAGATCTTAAATGGTTAATTTTGATGGGAACCTGGGCTTGAGTGTTGCTTAGGTGGCTTGGAGGTCCTAACTTTTGCAGGGCAGGACGGGCAGGTAGTCAGTTCTACTTCATCGTGTGTTCATCGTTTATGCATGCAGTTACTTGTCGCATGTCCTTGTCGTCTTTTTATGTTCATCTTGGTTGCGTCTTAATCGTCTTTGGGTGGCGACGTAAAGTCGAACGCGTTGATTTTTTCCCTTGTACACGCGCACACGCACTCTTTAAACACAACCGCAAAAAAAAATAAAAAATTGTACTAGTTACTAGAGTTGGGTCACCGTAACGATGGGGTCATTAAAATGGACAGTTCGTCCAGAATTTAAGGAATAAGGCTATACATAGAAGCATGCATATAAATATTATATATATATGTATGTAACTACACACTTATAACTAGCTTATTGTTCCTACCGTGAAATGATTGGGTGCATAAAATATAGGTGTATATATATAGATCTCAATTTCTCCTTCAAACAAAAACAACTCTTGGAACAGGTTCAGAGACGACATAATGTATAGGAATTAATTTTCAATTTCATGTTCAGTACACAATTGGTAGGGATTCTTAGAACAGATTTGAAAAAGTTGTTTTTTTAAAAGAAAAATTCCATGCTTAACCATGATGCGGATACGGTTTTGATTTTCACCTACAGTTAAACCTGTAAGTTCAATCTTCTAATTCATCCCATTTGCACAGATCCATTTTTCTGATATAATTTGATTTGCTCACCCATATTTTATACTACTGCATTATATCAATCAATTTTTTTGTTCTTGTCACGTCCTATACACAGGGGCTTGTAATATAATTCATTATCTCCATTCTACCTCTACCACGGATGAAGATCCTCAATCATTTTATCAATCCATTCATTATAATGTTAGTGTTGTTCCTACAATAGATAATCATGCTATGTTCCTACAGTTTATCATATTGCAACAATGGGATAATATAGAATAGATTTCATCCATAGAAATACTTTGATACAGAATTAACATATACATTTCGTCAATATAAATGTTCATTCAAAAAAGAGAAGGAGTGGATCAACATATCTGAACCAGTTCACGGGAATACAAAGGGAACAACCACGTTCCTTCCAACCGTAGAAGAGGAAACTAGAATCACTTGTCTGATTCACCCCCTAGCCTGACAATGAATCCATGAGGGCGAACTTGGAAAACTCCTCCTCCGAAATTTCCTTCCATTCCAACAAATTCCTCTTGCCTCGCTCACTCAATAGTGTTCATAACAACAAGAAAAATCATTAGTCTCTTTTTCCTAGCATACTTGGCATCGTTATGCCTCCTCACATATGTTATTTATCAATTTGCCTAGGTCCTTTTTCCCTCCCTTAGGAATTTTCACATCTTTCTAAATCCCTGATTTTCAGGGGCTACCCATGGAGAAATCACTGATTTTCCACTTGTAAAAATCATCTTAGAGGTAGTTCCAACATGTTCCCCACTCATGGAGTCATGGTCAGCTGATTTTAACATGGTTGTTCTATTTGTCTGTTGGAATGTTTACAAGAAGAGTGTGCCTGTCATCTATGGAAAGAACAACAACAACAATCACAAACATGCAAGAAAGGAAGATCAACAAACAATTAGGCAAGGAAGAACAACAATGATCAAATGGAAAGATCAACAGTGTAATCTCAGAAGGAGGAAAACAGTCAAAGAACGACAACAATGTTGTTTCATAGTTTCACAGATCGAGAAATCCAAATCAAAGAGTTTCAAACTCGCAATATGATAAATCGCGATAAAAATCTTGACAGGTGATTCAAGAAGGAAACGTAAGGTGTTGTTTCAGAGTTTCGCAGATCGAGAAATTCAAAGGAAAGAGGTTCAAACTCATAATATATGAGATCATGAAAAGATCTGGTGCATCAGATCACCAAGGATTTTGGACCATTGATCAGGCATGAAGAAGGCTCGTGAAGTGGAAAAATCGCGATAAGATCTGGGCCATCAGATTTGGAGTAATTACGAAGAACCAACAACCGTTAGATATGGTGAAGCTATAAGGAAAATAATACCAAAAGTCATCTAACTCTCCAAAACTGTGAAGGAATCCTGGCCATCCATTGAGGACATTCATGGACCGTTGGATCCAGAGGACACATGGAAAAATATCATCATTTCATTGACTGGAAAGTCAAAGGAGCGAAGTTCTCATTTGAGTGGCGAGTGGTCATATCTCGTGGTCACATTATTGAGAATCTATAGAAGCCAAGACCTATTTCGGAGTTCGTGATATGGAGAGTTGAGAGGACTCATCACAGAATACCAGAGATACGAAAGTGTGAAATGTGTTTTCAAATAAGGTTGTGGTCAAAACCAGTGGTTAGATTTGCGGAAGATAGAGGAAGGATCTAGCAGTGTTAAGCTTCATTTCGAAGTCTCGGCACTCGCAACTTGGAGCATCAATACTCTTCATCACAGGAATCGCAATATGTGAGATCGCAATGAGATTTGGACTGTCGGATCATTAGAGATCTCGACCACTGAGCAGGCTCGATGAAGGTCATAAGTTCATGAAACACGAAGTGCCTTTTTGGCACAGCCTGTGGTCACCGCCAGTGGTCACATGACAGGTAGAGGCTAGAAAAGTTAAGGTATACCTCGGAGTCTCAGCGATTTCACCTTGGAGCATCAAGACTCTTCATCACAGGAGTCGCGATACGAGAGATCATGATGAGATCTGGATCGTCAGATCATCGGAGATATCGACCATTGATCAGGCTCGTTGAAGTTTATAAGTTTTCAAAATATGAAGCGCCTTTTGGCGTAGATTGTGGTCATAAACGGTGGTCACATGAGGGGAAGAAGCTAGCGGTGCTAAGCTCTATCTCAGAGTCTCAACAATCGCGACTTGGAGTTTCAAGATATTCTATTGCAGAAATGTCGAGTTGCGAGATCATGAAATTAAAACTCTATTTAATGCTCGGTCATATCCAATGGGCATATGAATTAAACTTAATACCCTATGAAATCCATCCAACCGTGCAAGTGAATTTAAGTATGATCGAAGGGATACTATTGCTCTACACAGTTATTTGAACAGTGGTGATTTAGTTGTTGAAGCTGTCTTTGGTGGTTCAAAGTGTAACTGCTAGAAACCACTGATGGTTTTCTTCCAGAGGACTCGAAGAGACATCTGTGTGATTATTAGAGGAGCTGAGGATTCTCTAGGGATTTGCTAGTGGAATGAAGATTGTTTGTAGAGGAAATTGACAGATGGATCTAACTACCAGAGAAGATGAAGAGTTTCCATTATGAACAGGTAGAGTACTTGACATGAGAGCACATGTAGAAGGATGGTGGGACAGCATGCACAAGGTGCACAGAGACTACAAGTATGCATAACAAAGAAGAGATGGGTGTTGTTGTTTTTGAGAGGGATTCAAGCATGTAGAAGGAGGTAGAGTGAAGCAGATGAAATGCACAGAAGAGGAAAGGTACATTGAATGGGCATCGCACATAGAACCTAAAAGGAAGAAGAACAAAAAGCACAAGGTAAGGGTGCATGAAGGAAGTTAGGCAGACAGAGAAGGGAAATGTAGTAGAACAATGATGAGATTGGTAAGCCATTGTTGAACATTATATCACTGTAATAAGTTTCAGTAGCAAAGATTTATTTTCTAGGGTGGTAGGGAGATGCTAGGGAGGATTGTTGTCCTCATAGGTTCAAGTGGGTTCTTGAACACAGGGATTTGTAGCTTCCTTCTAGTTGGTTCTATAGAAACCGAAGACTTGGTGCTTCCTTCTAGTTGGTGCTAGAGAAACCAAAGAGTTGGTGCTCTCAACAAGTAGAAGCTTGCAAAAAAGAGGTTGTATCTTCATTATGAGTTGGTGCTCATATGTATAATAATGTAAAGAATGTAAAGATTACTTATCATATAATGAATAAGAGGCTTTTACCCTATATGGGTTTCCTCAGGAAATATCTGTCTCTATGTATCTCATATGTGTGGCTGATGTTGAATGTTCTATTGCTTAATTCCCTGCATTATTGTGACTGTCATTAAATGTTGTGTAAAGATTTTAAAATAAGCATAATTGTTTAATCTTAGTAACAACTGATTCACCCCCCCCCCTCTCAGTTGTCCAACAATTGGTATCAGAGAAGGCCCATTTTATCTAAGGGTAGATCCTAGAGCTTAAACATGTCAAGCCATGAAGGAAATTCAACCAATAAGGCCCCTCTATTCAATGGAACAAAATTTTCCTTCTGGAAATGTAGAATGAGAACCTACATAATGGCTTTAGGTGTAGATGTCTGGGATGTGGTAGATATTGGTTATGTAAAGCTAGTTGTACTAGCTAATAAGGATGACAAGCTAGAATTTAGCTTCAATGCTAAGGCTATGAATGCTATCTTAAGTGGACTTGTAGAAGAAGAATTCATAAAAGTTATGCACCTAGGAACTGCCAAAGAAATGTGGGACAAACTCATTAGTAGCTATGAAGGTAATGAGAAGGTAAAGGATGCCAAGCTTCAAACCTATAGAATACAATTTGAACAACTGAAGATGAAGGAAGATGAAACTATTGGAAAATAATTTTTGAGAGTAGAAGAAATGGTAAATGCAATGAGAGCACTTGGTGAGAAAATTGAGGAACCTTCTTTAGTTCAGAAAATTTTGAGATCTCTACTAGACAGGTTCAACCCGAAGGTCTCTGCTATTGAATAACTTAATGATCTAAAAACCTTGGAGTTTGATCAACTTCTAGGAACATTTACTGCATATGAAATGAGAATAGTTAAAGATAAACCGACCTCTAGAGAAGCATCATTTAAGGAAGACGAGAATGGGGATTCAGAGCCTGATGAAATTGAAGAAAAAATTGTGAAGAGACTGAAGAAGGGATCAGGGAAATACAAAGGTAAATTGCCTTTCAAATGTTTCAAATGTGGTAGGATATGTCATTTTGAAAATAAATGTCCCCACAAAAGAAAGGATCAGACATGTGATGATAAGGAGAAGCACAAACAAATAAATTTCTTTAAAGAGAATAACTTTAAGAATAAAAGTCTTTGCGTAAACAATGATGATGATCCTTCAGATGATGAAGACAATGAATCCACTATTGAAGATAAACTAAATGAATTCATACTTATGGACAAAGAGGAATATGATAATATAAGCATAGGAAGTGATGCTAATGAAGAATAAGTTGTGGTTGACATGGAAGGAGAACTGATCAGTGCACTGGAAGAGATTGACAGACTGAGAATTAAGAACAGAAAGCAAAGACAATTGCTGATACAGTTCAAGAAAGACATAAAATAACCTGATGAATACCTTGTCCTCCTAAAAGTAGAATTATAAGAGGCAAAGAAAATAGAAGACATTCTGAAACAACAGTTATCAGAAAAGAAGGCAAGATGTGAACTCTTAGAACAAGAAGTAGTTAAAACTAGGAAAGAGATGGAGAAGTTTCAAGTCTTGTATAATCAGAATTTGTCAAGTATCAAAGCCTCATAAGGATTAGCCACTATTTTGAATCAACAAAGGAATCCAAAGATGAAAACTGGTTTGGGTTATGAAGAGGGATCAAGTAGTGATAAGCCAAGAAACGAAGAACCCATCAAGTTTGTCAAATCTATAACCAATGACAAAAACAAACCCGCAGAAACAAAGGAAGACAATCAACTGCCTAGGACGAGTAAAGGAAAAGGTGTCAGGACTAAATCTATAGAACAAAGAAATAATGCGCTCCCTGCTGAAAGACATCATCGGCATGGAAGAAATCAATTTACTCAAAGAAGACAACCATTTTCTAGGTACAAAGAATTTTTCTATGGTTATTGTTTCTACTGTTCTAACTTTGGTCACAAAGCTATAAATTGTTCCTTAAGACTTAGACATGAGAAATTAAGTTTTCAAAGGAATAAATACTTGCCACAACAAAGAATTATAAAACCAAGTAACAAATCTTCACAGATTGCAAATTGCAAAATTAAGTTTAGAGACATGCAACTAAGGAGGTCAAGAAAGAATCAACAATCAATAAGTAGACAACGCTGCAACACTAATTTTGACGTATTGAACAATGAGATTGAATGCTACATCTGTCATAACTTTGGACATAAATATTTTGATTGTCAATTAAGGAACTATGAACCAGATTTGAATTCCCTTGCTAAAAATGTCAAGGTGTGGAAGAAGAAAGAAAGTGACAAGTGTGGATTAGTGTTGTCAGCTCAAAGAGAAACAAACCCTTGGTATATAGACAATGGATACTCCAAACATATGATGGGAGACAAATGTAAGTTTCTATCTCTAAGTGAGAGAAAATCAGGAAACGTAACCTTTGGAAATGATGCACCAGGTAAAATAAAGGGTAAAGGGATGGTGAGTTTGAGTAATGGAAAAGGAAAATCCCAAGATGTTCTACTTGTAGATGGGCTGAAACATAATCTGGTCAATGTAAGTCAAATGTGTGATAGAGGATGTGAAGTGGTGTTCACATCCAAGGACTGCAAGATAAAGTATGTAAACTCAAGACAAGTGGTGGTCAAAGGCATAAGGACATAAAATAATTCATATGTGCTAAAAGAAAATAGAGAAGAGTGTCATCTAAGAAAACATGATGAAAGATGGTTATGGCATAGGAGTCTTGGACATATCAACTTTGACCACTTAATCAAAATCAAAAATCTCGAGACAGTAAAATATCTTCCGAGAATATCAAAGCCCCAAGATTCAATGTGTAAACCCTGCAAAGTAGGAAAGCTAACCAGGACACAGTTTAAGTCCAAGAGGTTTACTTCAACAGAGAAACCACTCCAACTAGTCCATATGGATTTATGTGGACCATCAAGCTAGGAAGGCACAGGGAAATAAAACTACTTCATGTTTATTATTGATGATTACTCCAGACTTACTTGGGTTTCCTTTCTCAAGGAAAAAGCTTAAGCTTTTGAGGAGTTTAAAATATTTAAGGCTTTAACTAAGAATCAAATAGGCAAGAGGCTAAAGGCAGTAAGATCAGACTGAGGAGGAGAGTTTATGTCAAGTGACTTCAAGGATTTCTGTGATAAGCATGGGATCAAGAGAGAATACACCATCCCAAGAACTCCACAAAAAAATGTAGTAGTTGAGAGGCAAAACAAAACAATGCAGGAAATGGCAAGGTCAATGATGAATGAGAAGATAATTGTTCAAACCTACTGGGTGGAAGAAATACACACAGTAGTCCATGTTCTTAACAAATCCCACCTCAAACCACAAAGTGACAAGACACGTTATGAACTGTGGTATGGGAGACTGGTGCAGACGCAAACCCACTCGGCCCTCTGGTCGACGTCCACTTCACAGGATCGTTCTTTATTTCTACTGAGATGAATCGGCTCTTTCAGATTCCTTGCTGGAATCTACAAGTTGTTGATCCACAGATCCTTTTTCGGGAGCTCTCCTGTGCAAATAGCACTAGGAACGAGCCCCTTTACCCCCCTAACGACCACAATTTTATGACCAAGGTCTTACCTAAATTCCCTTGTCGCAACTTCACGACTTCACGACTTCGTGAGTCTAGGATCTCGACTCTTCCTCCTCAATTCCGCGATACCTGAAGTGTTGATATGGGTATATCTCCCCTGTGTCAGTGACCTTTGCGCATGACCACCAGCTAGGCTAACTCTAGCACTTTTTTCTTCTCGTCTCTTCGTGAGGTTCGATGTCGAACTCCCGTCTCTTGTCTCGTGAATCCTCGAGAAATGATAGGTCAATGGGGTATTGACTCTCTTAAACGAACAACGCGTGTTCGCATGTCTCTTCCACGGGCCCACCTCGTGACTCTTCCATGTGTTCCTTACAATCCACTTCACGTCTTTGCCACTTCGCTCCCCGAAGTGTTGTCTCCTTTGTATCATGACACCCGAAGTGTCGAGATCCCAAACTCCTCAAATCTCCTTATCACATCTCGCGGCCTTGCAAATTCTCCTTCTAATCTCTCAACTCTTTAACCACCGAGACCCGAACCTATGATCCACCTAAGTGATGCAGGAGCATCGCTCACTCATCATGTGAGCCAGCGCGTGGAGCAGAAAAGACAGCTGGACAACGCCAGCATACATTTTGAATTGCTTTGGAAGTTGTTGCGCCGCTATTTTAAGAAGGCATTCATAAAGAAGCACACTTGTATTGTAAAGGGGACCTTGAGCCTTTAATCTCTTGTCCTTAGTAGATAGGAAGGCATTTAATAGATTTAATGTTGTTAGATAGGAATTAATTGTAGATTTGATAGTTGTAGAATTCGAAGAGGGAAAACGGAATATAGGCACCCTCCTTTGTACATTGTATTATCATCAAGCATTCAGAAGAGAAGAGCAGAGCAGAGAACTTCTGTAGAACACCCATGTATAGATTGAATTAATAGAAGAGAGTCTGTGATTCAATTTCATGGTTTGTGTTGTTTCCTCTATGTTGATATTATGCTCATGAATGTTTGTTTTCTTTGTATACATTTGCTTTGAATATGCTGTGTATGTGATTTCAGGAGTTCAACTGAGGTCTGATATAGAAGAGAATGAGTTTCAATTGTTTCTCTATTTGAGCCGAGAGATTCCTACATAGAGTGCAGTCAAATTCATCCGCATAGAGTGCATTGATGAGGCTAAATAGTTAAACGCCCATTCTCGTTCGCCCAGAAGTGATTTGGGTTTAACAGAAGTCGTGCAGGAGAAGTGCAGGCTGAATTTGAAGTCTCAGCAGTTAGCCTGAGAATAGGAAGATGTGATTACTGTAGCTGTAAGTGCCCAGGATTCAAAAAAGAAAAAAACTCGACGCTTTGAGAACTGTCGGAGGTCGAGGAAAAGAAGTGGATGCAAAGTCTCTGGAGGAGTCGGAGTTGACAAGCTCAGGAGGAATAGTTCCTTCGTGAGTCCTGGGAGAAGGACCCAGGAGAATGTCTGAACCGGGAGGAGCTTTGAAGTGAAAGAAATCCTTGGAAGGATAAATAGACGGTCAGAATCCGCAGGAGCGAATCGCGAAATCCTGCCAGTCGTCATATCTGGGAGAAGGTGTGAGGGATTTAACCCTAGGCGCAGGAAGGGACCCAGAGCCATCAGGATTCGGCTATCGTGTTTCACGGAGGTCAGAGTTTCGCACTCGTTGAAATCGCGATTGGAGATTTCCCGAAGTCATTGGAGTCGTCGATCACCGTGAGGAAACGTGGCACAGGATCCAGAAGAGTCAGGATTCGACATATCGCGAGTGGAAGCAAAAACTAGAGGAAACGGAAGTTACAACATTGTGATCCGCGATACCCCAAGTTGATCATAACCGTTGATTGTGGGGATGCATGTCAAGGAATCCCGTCATATCAGGGTTCGGAGAATCGAGATTCTCGACAAGCAAGAACTCTTGTAGGATGGATTCGCGATCCGCGAAATCCTGAAGGCGACGTAGGAGTGTGGGACCCCGGAGGCTAGTGGAGTACAGGTGGCGTTGTATCGGGGAATCGGTACATCGACAGTCGGGGTTTTCAAAAGCAAAGAAATTGCAACGGTGAAATCGCGATCCCGCGATCCCCGATAGAGAGGAGAGAGGAGGTGACGTGGTGAGATATAGTGCACATGCATATCGAAGTTCGGGATTTGGGGATTCATGGTACTGGTAAACCGCGACATCGGATGTTCCGATTTCCCGATAGGGAAATCCCCAAAAATAACAGGAGCATTGACTCGTTGACCCATTAGGGTTCGGGGTTTTGATTTTCACAAAGCGCTTGCTCGTAAACTTCGTGATAATACGAAGCCCGATTTCTCGAGGAGACAGCGGGATATCATTAGAGTATCCTATAGGTGACCTAAGGTCCCGATACGGGATTTGGAGGGCATATAAGCTGTTCAGGCCTGAGTGAAAAAGAAGGTCCTGGTGAGAGCAGTCGGACCATGAGGGTCATGGATTGCATCAGATTGGTATAAGAGCAGGAGGACATCTTTTTCTTTTTGCAGCAGAAGAGCAGAAAGGGATTACACCATGCCACCCAGAAGAGAAAGGAAGTCACCTGATCGAGAAGACAGGGATGCTCGAAGAAGAGGAAGGCCGACAGGAAATCCAGAAATAGAGCGCCAGATGAGAGATCTCTGAGAAAGGCTTGAGGAGATGGAGACAACGCAGAGACACAGAGCTAGTGATGGAGAGTTCAGTGATTCCGAGGTGGAAGAGGAAGCCAGACATGAAGAAGAGGTCACAGCAGAGGATGCATCAATAGAATGGTTGATCAGAGCCATTTCTAGGATGAGTTCCAAGATGAAAATGGACATTCTCGTCTATGAGGGGAATATGGATGCAGAAGAGTTGCTGGATTGGATCCGAGCACTTGATACCTACTTCAACTATGAAGATATCGAAGAGGATAAGAAGGTAAGGCATGTTTTTACCAAATTGAAGGGACATGCAGCCTTATGGTGGGATGAGCTACAAGAGGATAGACATTCCAAGGGAAAACAAAAGATCAAAAGCTGGGACAGGATGATCGCAAAGTTGAAAGAAAAGTTCATCACCAGGGATTATCAAATCACTCTGTTCAAGCGGATGTAGAACCTGAGACAGAAACTGATGATGGTGAAGGAGTACACCGAGGAATTCTATAGACTCAACATCCGAGTAGGTCATCGAGAGAGCGATGATGAGAAGGTAGCGAGGTACCTAAATGGTCTGAGGTATGACATTCAGGATGATTTGAGCATGGTTACCATCCGAACAGTTGAGGATGCATACCAGATGGCTCTGAACGCCGAGGAGAAGCTGAGCCGAAAGCAAGGACAGTGAGGGCGAGGCAGAAGTCAGCCCAGAGGCAAGGCAGTTGCCCAGGAAAAATTCCAAAAGCCTAAGGAGGAGTGGAAGAAACCTCAGGGTAAAGCTGAAAGAGGTGGAACCTCACAGAGGCAACAATATGTTGAGCCGAGGAGGCAACATAATGATCAACGAGGAGGTTATGTTGATGCCAACACATTTCCTCATACTCGAGGTAGAGGAAGAGGCCGAGGTGGAATCATCACATGTTTTACATGTGGAAAGGACGGACATAAAGCCGTTGACTGTCTAGATAGGAAAATGGATAGAAGTGAAGCTCACATCACTGAAGCGCAAAAGCGTGATGCTGAGACAGAAGATACAGACAACGGAAGGTCGCTTGGGATGCATAAGATTCTTTTGAGACCTGAGAAAGAGGTGGACAACTCAGTATAGAGGAGTAGACTATTCAGAACGTCTTGCACAGCCAAGGATAGGAAATGCAAGGTCATAGTTGATAGTGGAAGCACCGATAATCTCGTTTCAACTGAGATGGTAGAAAAGTTGGATCTCAAAATGACTAAGCACCCGAGTCCATATAAAGTCTCGTGGTTACAAAAAGGACACCGGGTAAGTGTCACTAAACAATGCTTGGTTGAATTTAAAATTGGGAATTATAATGATCAGATTCTGTGTGATGTTATTCCCATGGACGTATGTCATATATTGTTGGGTAGACCATGGTAGTATGATAGAAATGTTGTTCATGATGGAAGGATGAACACATACACTTTGGAAAAGGATGGAAGAACCCATAGATTTCTTCCGATAAAGGATAAAGAAGTGAAGCCGGAAGTAAACAACACCATACTTCTTATGAGTGGGAAGGAACTTCTCATAGAGATGGAGAAGAACGAAGATCCACAATTCTTTGTTGTCAGGAAGCCGAGAATTGTCCTGACAAGCACAAGAGTGGATGACTTACCAGACGAGATTCAGGAACTGCTGGGAGAGTTCACTGACATCATCATGGACGAACTACCTCGTTCGTTACCACCGATGCGGAGTGTGAGTCATCACATCGACCTCATACCCGGAGCAAGTTTGCTGAATAAAGCAACATACAGGTTGACACCGCAGGAAAATGAGGAGGTCAAAATATAGGTACAAGATCTGCTAGACAAAGGACTAGTCAGGGAGAGTCTCAGTGCGTGTGTTGTTCCGACAGTACTAAGTCCGAAGAAGGATGGAGGCTGGAGAATGTGTACAGACTCCAGGGAAATAAACAAGATTACCATCAGGTACATATTTCCACTGCCAAGAATGGATGATCTGATGGATTGCCTGAGTGGGGCAAATTATTTTTCGAAGATTGATATCAAGAGAGGATATCACCAGATTCACATGAGAGAGGGTGATGAATGGAAAACAACATTCAAGACAAATGAAGGTTTGTACGAATGGTTGGTCATGCCGTTTGGTTTGACAAATATGCCAAGCACATTCATGAGACTGATAAATGAAGTCCTGATGGAATTCATTGGAAAATTTGTAGTCATATATATGGACGACATATTGATCTTCAGTAAGACAAAGGTTGAACACTTGAGACACTTGGCCATTGTAATGAGAATATTGCAGCAGGAGAAGCTGTTGATCAACATGAAGAAGTGTTCCTTCATGAAGACAGAGCTCATCTATCTGGGCTTTGTTATTTCAGTGAATGAGTTGAAAATGGATCCTAAAAAGGTGGAAGTGATCAAGAATTGGCCATCACCGAGAAATGTTTTCGAGGTGAGAAGTTTCCATGGATTGGCTAGTTTCTACAAGAAATTCATTCGGAATTTTAGTGGAATTAGCGCCACAATGATGGACACGGTGAAGAAGCGGCATAAATTTTTTCATTGGACAATAGAGACTGAGAAAAGATTCAATCTGTTGAAGTGAAATATCATAGAGCAACCAATTCTGGTGTTGCCTGATTTTCAGAAGACATTTCAGGTGAAATGTGACGCCAACGGATATGCTGTAGGAGGGGTCTTGAGTCAGGATGAAAGACCAATGGCATATTTCAGTGAGAAGTTGAATGAAGCAAAGCTGAAATACTCCACATATGATAAAGAGTTGTATGCCATCATACAGGCATTAAAGAAATGGAGGCATTACTTGATACCCAAGGAATTTGTATTGTACAATGATAATCATGCATTGTAGTTTGTGAGTCAACGGGATAAGTTGAACCAGAAGCATGCAAAATGGGTAGAGTACATGCAGAATTTTACATTTGTAATTAAACACATTTCGGGAACTGCTAACAAAGTGGCTGATGCTTTGAGCAAGAAATGTTTGTTGCTGCAGGAGTTTCGAATCAAAACCTTGGGTTTTGAAAATTTAAAAGATATGTATGCAGGTGATGCAGATTTTGGGGAGGCATACGAGGCAACTGAGAACCCWGTTCTCAGAGATCGGAGCCCRTGGATAGACTACATGATCCAGGAGGGATTGTTGTTCAGAGGCAATCAACTGTGCATTCCAAATTKCTCCATGAGGGAGAATTTGGTGAAGGAAAAGCATAGTGGAGGCTTAGYAGGTCACTTTGGGCACGACAAAACATTCGCGAAGCTGAGAAAATAGTATTATTGGCTGGGCATGCAAGMAKATGTAAAGAGGTTTGTTGACCGGTGTCAAATTTGTCAACATTCGAAGGGCCGAAAGAAGAATGCTGGATTTTATCAGCCATTGCCCATACCCGAGAGGCCATGGGAGGTGATTAGCATGGATTTCATTTTGGGTTTGTCGAGGACTCAGTGAGGATTTGATTCCATCTTTGTGGTGGTAGACAGGTTTTCAAAGATGGCACATTTTATTCCGTGTCAGAAGACTAGCGATGCGACACACATCGTGAACTTGTTTTTTAAAGAAATCGTCAGACTGCATGGATTTTCGAGAAGCATAGTCTCGGACAGGGATACTAAATTCATAGGTCATTTTTGGAGGATGCTATGGAAAAAGATAGGAACTAATTTGGCTTTTAGTTCAACTTACCATCCGCAGACGGATGGGAAAATAGAGGTGGTGAACATGAGTCTGGGGGATTTATTGAGAATCTTGGTGACAGAGCACCACAACAGTTGGGACCAGATATTACCACAGGCCGAGTTTGCGTACAAAGATTCGGTGAATCGGAGTACAGGCAAAAGCCCATTCCAAATTTTGTATGGAACACAGCCGAGGGGAGTTTCTGAGCTCAGGGAGTCAGAACAGGCTACAACTAGCAGTGCTAGCGCTGAAGAGTTCACTGAGGCGATGAGAGAACTTCACAGTCAAGTGAAGCAGTGACTAATGAAATCAAATCAAGAGTATAAGCGCAGAGTCAATCAACGAAAGAGACAACTTCAGTTCGAGGTTGGTGATTTGGTTCTGGCGCACTTGAGGAAAGAAAGGTTCCCAAGGGGAACATATAACAAACTCAAGATGAAGAAAATTGGGTCGTGCAGGGTCCTGAAGAAATTCAGGGAGAATGCATATGAGATTGAGTTGTCGGATGGCATCGGGATATCTCCAATTTTTAATGTTTCAGATTTGTACCCATACAGGGCTGGAGAAGCAGAAACTGGGACTGAGGAACCAGTGATCCAATGGCAGAAGCAGTTACCAGTAGCAGAGAAACCTCAGATGGAATGCATACTGGACAAGAGAATGGGAAGGAAGACCAGGCGAAAGAAGTATTTTGAGTACCTGGTGAAATGGAAGAACCACCCAATGGAGGATGCTAGCTGGGAGACTGAAGAAGTCATACAGAAGCATGGACAGACTGTGCAGGAGCTCATGGACAGGAGCCCATGAAACTTTTCAAGCCGAGGAGTATGATGCAGGAGCATCGCTCACTCATCATGCGAGCCAGCGCGTGGAGCAAAAAAGACAGTTGGACAGTGCCAACATACATTTTGAATTGCTTTTGAAGTTGTTGCGCCGCTCTTTTACGAAGCCATTCATAAAGAAGCACACTTGTATTGTAAAGGGGACCTTCAGCCTTTAAGCTCTTGTCCTTAGTAGATAGGAAGGCATTTAATAGATTTAATGTTGTTAGATAGAAATTAATTGTAGATTTGATAGTTCTAGAATTCGAAGAGGGCAAACGGAATATAGGCACCCTCCTTTGTACATTGTATTATCATCAAGCATTCAGAAGAGAAGAGCAAAGCAGAGAACTTGTGTAGAACACCCATGTACAAATTGAATTAATAGAAGAGAGTATGTGATTCAATTTCATGGTTTGTGTTGTTTCCTCTGTGTTGATATTATGCTCATGAATGTTTGTTTTCTTTGTATACATTTTCTTTGAATATGCTGTGTATGTGATTTCAAAAGTTTAACTGAGGTCTAAGATAGAAGAGAATGAGTTTCAATTGTTTCTCTGTTTGAGCTGAGAGATTCCTGCATAGAGTGCAGTCGAATTCATCCGCATAGAGTGCACTGATGAGGCTAAATAGTTAAACTCTCATTCTCGTTTGCCCATAAGTGATTTGGGTTTAACATAAGTCATGCAGGAGAAGTGCAGGCTGAATTTGAAGTCTCAGCAGTTAGCCTGAGCACAAGAAGATGTGATTACTGTGGTTGTAAGTGCCCAGGATTCAAAAAAGAAAAAAACTCGATGCTTTGAGAACTGTCAGAGGTCGAGGACAAGAAGTGGATGCAAAGTCTCTGGAGGAGTCGAAGTTGACAAGCTTAGGAGGAATAGTTCCTTCTTGAGTCCTGGGAGAAGGACCCAGGAGAAGGTCTGAACCGGGAGGAGCTTTGAAGCAGAAGAAATACTTGGAAGGAGAAATAGACGGTCAGAATCCACAGGAGAGAATCGCGAAATCTCGCCAGCCGTCAAATCTGGGAGAAGGTGCGAGGGATTTAACCCTAGGCGCAGGAAGGGACACAGATCCATCAGGATTCGGTTATCGGGTTTCATGGAGGTCAGCATTTCACACCCGTTGAAATCGTGATTGGCGATTTCCCGAAGTCATTGGAGTCGTCGATCGCCATGAGGAAACGTGGCACAGGATCCGGAAGAGTCGGGATTCGGCATATTGCGAGTGGAAGCAACAAGTAGCGGGAATGGAAGTTACGACATTGTGATCCGCGATACCCCGAGTTGATCATAACCGTTGATCGTGGGGACGCGTGTCGAGGAATCCTGTCATATCGGGGTTCAGAGAATCGGGATTCTCGACAAGCAAGAACTCTTGTAGGACGGATTCGCGATCCGCGAAATCCCGAAGGCGATGTAGGAGTGTGAGACCCCGGAGGCTAGTGGAGTACATGTGGCGTTGTATCGGAGAATCGGTACATCGACATTCAGGGTTTTCAAAGGCAAAGAAATTTCAACGGTGAAATCGCAATCCCGTGATCCTCGATAGAGAGGAGAGAGGAGGTGACATGGCGAGATATAGTGCACGCGCATATCGGAGTTCAGGATTTGGAGATTCGTGATACTGGTAAACCGCGACATCGGATGTTCCGATTTCCCGATAGGGAAATCCCCGAAAATAACAGGAGCATTGACTCATTGACCCATCGGGGTTCGGGGTTTTGATTTGCAAAAAGCGCTTGCTCGTAAACTTCGCGATAATATGAAGCCCGATTTCCCGAGGAGACAGCGGGAGATCGTTAGAGTATCCTGTGGGTGACCTAAGGTCCCGATACGGGATTTGGAGGGCATATAAGCTCTTCGGGCCTGAGTGAAAAAGAAGGTCCTTGTGAGAGCGGTCGGACCGTGAGGGTCACGGATTGCATCACTAAGTGTCGAATTGATGAATTTTGACACGTCTTCCACATAGTCCCACAATGGAAATTCTCACCTTTTCGCAAAGTCGCGATCCATAATGCAAAACCTTCGACCCTTCAACTCACGAAACCCTGAAATGTGATTTCGTGAGCGATCCAACAACCCTGGCTGACTTGGATCATACGGCCCTGATTTATTCTGAGCTTATGCTTGAGGAAATCTCATCGTAATGTTCCTACTTCTCTGCAAGATCTAATGACTCTTGTGACTTTGTGAATGCTTCTCAAATAATTCCGACCGTTCATTTCTTCCTGGACAATTCCTACGAATTTAACCAAGTATTTCTTCGTAGAACTTACCCGCCTGCAACGCAAACTTACTATGTCTCCTTTCAACACCTCAAGTCGACAACCTTCTATRATTTTCTTCAWYAACTACGAAGACCCTATCCTTCCTGAGATTTCTCCAAATCCGAGTCTTAAAGAAGACTCCCGCATGCACTCMTTGTGGTGAATCCTTCAATTACTTTAAAGAATTGAAGTTCTTCGACTTTGCGCACTCCCTGCAGCAGTAGTCCTTCAACAATTTCTCAGGTTCGAAAACTATGAGACTTTACTCARCCTACACACACCTTGCACRACCCCTGTTCTCAACTTGCACTTCTGTGAGAATGAGAACAGTTGTTATCCCTCCTAAGCTTTCAGAGATGAACTCTAACTTCTGTCAACGCACTCCTTGCGGACAAACTTCACTGCACTCCTTGCAGGAATTTTACTCACTTAGGCAGAAAACAATTGAAACTCATTCATTACTCTTTCTCAGACTTAAAACACAAAGAATGAAATCATATACACAACATATAAAGAAAATGTATAACAAAAAGTAAACATCCATGATCATAACATTCAACATGCATACACAGAGAACAAATACGACACCATGAATTTGGATCGAAGCTCTTCTATTAACTCAAATCTCTGTACATGGGTGTTTTCAACTCTAGCTCTCTGCTCTCTTCTCTATTCTCTATGCTCTATTGACATAATCGTGTTACAACTATATAATGAGGGTGTCTATATCTTGTTTCCCTCTTGTGCTCTAAAACTGTCTAATCTAAAATTAAATTATATCTACCTACATTCATCACACATAAGGGATCCTACCTACTATGGACGAGAGCGGATCGCTCAAGGTCCTTTTACAATAATACAAGCATGCCTCCACTTAATGACTTCATTAATATTTCATAACATTTTCAAAAGAATGTGCTTGGTGCTTTTCCAACTGTCTCTTATCTCCACGTTGTCTCGCTGCTGGCTATGCTTGCACACCATTTCTTTTCTCCTGCATCATACTTCCTCGCTTGAAAATTTTCATGGGCTCCTGTCCATGAGCTTGTAGACAGTCTGTTCATGCTTCTGGATTTATTCTTCATTCTCCCAGCTGGAATATTCAACTGGATGGCCCTTCCACTTGACCAAGTATTCAAAGTATTTCTTTCGTCTAGTCCTCTTACCAACTCTTTTGTCCAGTATGCACTCCATCTGTGAATTTTATGCAACTGCCATTTGTTTTGTCCACTGAATCTCTGGTTGTTCACTACCTGCTTCTKCTTCCTCATATTTATAAGGGTACAAATCTGAGACATTGAATATCAGAGAAATTTCGATCCCATCGGGTAATTCAATMTCATATGCATTCGCCCCAAATTTCTTCAAGACCTTACATGGTCCAATTTTCTTCATCTTTAGTTTATTATATGTTCCACTCGGGAACCTTTTCTTTCTCAAATGTGCAAGGATCAAATCACCAACTTCAAACTGAAGTTGTCTCCTGTGTTGATATGATCTCCACTTATATTCTTGGCTCGTACTCTGCAATCGTTCCTTCACCTGGCTGTGAAGTTCCTTCATCGCCTCTGTGAAATCTTCTACACTAGCGCTCCTAGTCGCAATCTGTTCTGAATCCCTCAACTCAGAAATTCCTCTTAGCTGCATGCTATAAACAATTTGAAATGGACTCTGTCTTGTGCTCCTATTAAGCGAGTCATTATAAGCAAACTCCACCTGTGGCAATATGTTGTCCCACTGACTGTGGTGTTCAGTCACAAAGATCCTCAACAAGTCTCCCAGACTCCTATTCATGAATTATGTCTGCCCATCCATCTGAGGATGATAAGTTTAACTAAATGACAAGTTTGTTCCCAGCTTCTTCCATAAGTTTCTCTAGAAGTGTCCTACAAACTTAGTCTCTCGACCTGAAACTATGCTCCTTGGTAAGTCGTGAAGTCGAATGACTTATTTGAAAAACAGGTTCACAATGTGAGTTGCGTCACTGGTTTTCTGACATGGAATGAAATCTGGCATTTTGGAAAATCTATCCACTATCACAAAGATTGAGTCAAACCCTCTTTCTGTCCTTAGCAACCCCAATATGAAGTCCATGCTGAATTCATCCCACGGCCTCTCAAGTATGGGTAATGGTTGATAAAATCCTGCATTCTGCCTCTTTCCTTTTGAATGTTGACAAATTCTACATCTGTCCACGAATCTTTTGATGTCTGCTCGCATTCCTGGCCAAAAATATGACTCAATCAACTTTGTGAATGTCTTTCCATGACTGAAATGTCTGACCAATCCTCCACTATGTTTCTCCTTCAGCAAATTCTCCCTCATGGATCATTTTGGAATACAAAGATGATTACCTTTAAACAATAATCCTTCCTAGATCATGTATTCTTCCCATTGGCTTCTATCCCTGAGAATTGGATTCTTATCTACTTCATATGCCTCTTTAAAATCTGGATCATCTCTGTACATATCCCTGAGATCATCAAAACCCAATGTTTTGACTCTGAACTCTTGCAATAGAAAACATTCCCTACTCAAAGAATCAACAAATTTGTTAGCAGTTCCGGAAATATGTTTAATCACAAAAGTGAAATTCTGCATATATTCAACCCATTTAACATGTCTTTTATTCAACTTCTCCTATTGAGTCACAAATTGCAATGCATGATTATCACTATACAAGAAAAACTCCTTAGGAATTAAGTAATGCCTCCATTTTTTCAATGCCCGAATAATAGCATAGAATTCCTTATCATACGTGGAGTATTTTATCTTGGCTTCATTCAGTTTCTCACTGAAATATACTATCGGCCTGTCTTCTTGACTCAAGACTTCCTCTATTTCACGTCCACTTGCATCACATTTTACTTGAAATGTCTTTTGGAAATCAGGCAACACCAGAATTAGTTGTTCCGTAATTTTCCTTTTCAACAAATTGAAACTTTTCTCATCCTCTTCCGTCCAGTGAAAATACTTGTGTCTCTTCTTGACTGTGTCCATCATCGGTGCACTAATTCCACTGAAATTCCTAATGAATTTTTGGTAGAAACTATCGAATCCATGAAAACATCTCACCTCAAATATACTCTTTGGTGATGGCCAATTCTTGATTACCTCCACCTTATCTGGATCCATCCTCAACTTATCTGCAGAGATAACAAACCCCAAATAAATGAGCTATGTCTTCATGAATGAGGATTTCTTCATGTTTATCAGAAACTTCTCTTGCTCTAACATCTTCATCACTATAGACAAATGTTTCAGATGCTCTACCTTTGTTTTACTGAAAATCAGTATGTCATCAAGATACACAATGATAAATTTTTCGATGAAATCCTTCGGGACATCATTCATCAATCTCATGAAAGTACTCGGTGCGTTTGTTAAACCAAACGGCATGACAAGCCATTCGTATAACCCTTCATTGGTTTTGAATGTTTTCTTCCATTCGTCACCTTCCCTAATACGAATCTGGTGATATCCACTTTTCAAATCAATCTTCGAAAAAAAATTGGCTCCACTCAAACAATCCATCAAATCATCCATCCTTGGCAATGGAAATATATACTTGATGGTTATTTTGTTGATTTCCCTTAAGTTAGTACACATCCTCCAGCCTCTGTCTTTCTTTGGACTGAGTACTGTCGGAACAACACATGAAATCAATCTTTCTCTAACCAAACCTTTGTCCAACAAATCCTGGACTTGTCTTTTGACCTCTTCATTCTCCTACAGTGTTAATCTATACGCTCCTTTGTTTGGCAAACTAGCTCCAGGTATGAGATCAATTTGATGACTTATACTTTTAATCGATGGCAACGAATGAGGTAGTTCATCCACTACTATGTCAGCGAACTCTTCCAACAGTTCCCAAACCTCTTTTGGTAAATCATCTACCCTTGTGTTGGTTAAAACAATCTTTGGCTTCCTGACCATAATGAATCGTGGTTCCTCCTTCTTCTTTACCTCTGTAAGAAGTTCCTTCCCACTCATGAGAAGTACAGTGTTTCTTACTTTAGGTTTCACCTCCTTATCTTTGATTGGAAACAACATGTGATTTCTCCCATTTTTCTCTATGGTGTATGTGTTCATTCTCTCGTCATGAATCACATTCCTGTCATATTTCCACGGTCTACCCAGCAATAGATGACAAACATCCATAGGAATAACATCACAGAGTATTTCATCTTTATACCCTCCTATTTTAAACTCAACTAAACATTGCTTAGTGACATTTACCTGATGTACTTTTTGCAACCACGAAACTCTATATGGGCTTGGATGTTCAATCATTTCTAGCTCCAGTTTTTCTACCATCTTTGTTGAAACAAGATTTTATGTGCTACCACTATCCAGAATGACCTTGCATACCCTATCCTTGGTCTTGCAAGTAGTCCAAAAAAGTATGTTCCTTTGGACTGAACTCTCCACCTCCTTCTCCGGTGTCAAAAGAATTTTTTTCATCATCAACGATCTTCCTCTTTCAGCATCCCCTGCCTCAACATTTCTCCTTTGTGCTTCGGCAATGTGAGTCTCTCCTTCCTCTTTCTTATTGTCTGGACATTCATAAGACTTGTGTCCAACCTTTCCGCACGTGAAGAATTTTATCACTCCAGCTATTCCTCTTCCTCTACCTCTAGTATGAGGAAAAATGTTGTTATCAACATACTCTCCTCTCTGATCAACATACTGCCTTCTCTGTCCAACATATTGCCCTTTCTGTGAGATTTCACCTCTCTCAGTCTAAGGTTTCTTCCAGTCTTCCTTAGGTTTTTGATTTCTATCTTGGACGACTGATTTTCCCCTGGCTTGACTTCTACCTCGGCCTCTTTGACCTTGTTTTCGGCTCAACTTCTCTTCCGCCTTTAGAGCCATTTGATAAGCATATTCCACCGTTCAGATGATCATCATACTCATATCATCCTGAATTTCATATCTCAGGCCATTCACATACCTGACAACCTTTTCATCATTACTTTCATGATGACCTGCTCTGATGTTCAGCTTGTAGAACTCTTCAGTGTACTCCTTCACTGTCATCAGCTTCTGCCTCAAGTTCTACATCCTTCGAAACAGAGAAATTTGATAATCCCTGGGAATGAATTTCGCTTTCATCTTTGCAATCATCCTATCCCAACTCTTGATTTTCTGCTTACCTTGGTAGCGTCTTTCATCTTGTATTTCATCCCACCACAATGTTGCATGTCCTTTAAGTCTCGTGACAACATGTTTGACCTTCTTGTCTTCTTCAACATCTTCATAGTCAAAATATGTGTCCAGAGCTCTAATCCAGTCTAGAATCTCTTTAGCATCCAAGTTTCCCTCGTAAACTGGAATGTCCATTTTGGCTCTTGCACTCATTGTTGCAACAGCTCTAATCAAGCGTTCATGTGTTGCATCTTCTACTGAGATTTCTTCTTCTTCATGTCCAGCGTCATCTTCTCTTTCAGACTCACTGACATCTCCAATATCAGGTGTGCACCTTTGTTTTATTTCCACATCCATGAGTCTGGCACGAATGTCATGTGGATCTCTTTCTACTTCTGGATTTTGCACCTGCCTGCCTCTTCCTTCTGGAATTTCCCTATCCTCTGGCGAATCGGGTGTTTTCCTGTCTCTTCTCCTCGGTAGCATGGCTGAAATTCCTCCTCGCTTTTCTTTCCTGAAATATACAAATGAGAATCATTCTTTGATATGAGATGGTGCAGACACAGACCCACTCGGCCCTCTGATCGATGTCCTCTTCATAGGATCGTTCTTTATTTCTACTGAGATGAATCGGCTCTTTCGAGTTCCCTGCTGGAATATGCAAGTTGTTGATCCACAGGTCCTTTTTCGGGAGCTCTCCTATGCAAATAGCACTAGGCGCGAGCTCCTTTACCCCCCTAATGACCACAATGTTATGACCAAGGTCTTACATAAATTCCCTTATTGTAACTTCACAACTTCGCGAGTTCGCGAGTCTAGGCTCTCGACTCTTCCTCCTCAATTCCACGATACCCGAAGTGTTGATATGGGTATAGCTCCCTTGTGTCAGTGCCCTTCATGCATGAACACTGAATAGGATAACTCTATCACTTTTCACTTCTCTCCACTTTGTGAGGTTCGATGTCGCACTCCCAGCTCTTGTCTCACGAATCCCCGAGACACAAGAGGTCAACGGGGTATTGAATCTCTTAAACGAACAATGCGTGTCCGCTTGTCTCTTCCACGGTCCCACCTCATGATTCTACCACGTGTTCCTTACGCTCCACTTCACATCTTCACCACTTCACTCCCCGAAGTATTGTCTCCTTTGTATCACGACACCCGAAGTGTCGAGATCCCAAACTCCTCAAATATCCTTATCACAGCTCGCGGCCTCGCGACTTCTCCTTATAATATCTCAACTCTTTAACTACCGAGACCTGAACCTCTAATGTGCCTAAGTGTCGAATTGTCGAATTTTGACACGTCATCCATGCGGTCCCACAATGAAACTTCTCGCCTTTTCATGACTTCGCGATCCTTAATGCAAAACCTTCGACGCTTCAACTCACGAAACCCTGAAATGAGATTTCGTGAGTGATCCAACAGCCCTGGATGACTTGGATCCTACGACCCTAATTTCTTATAAGCTTACGATTGAGGAAATATCATCATAACATTCCTTCTTCTCTACAAGATCTGACGGCTCTTATGACTTCGTGAATTCTTCTCAAAGAATTTCGACTGTCTGTTTCTTCCTGGAAAATTCCTACGAATTTAACCAAGTATTTCTTCGCGGAACTTACCCGCCTGCAACGCAAACTTACTATATCTCCTTTAAACACCTCAAGGCACCAACCTTCTGTTATTTTCTTCGACAACTGCGAAGACCCTATCCTTCCTGAGCTTTCTCCAACTCTGAGTCTTAAATAAGACTCCCGCATGCACTCCTTGCGGTGAATCCTTCAATTACTTTAAAGACTTGAAGTCCTTCGACTCTGCGCACTCCCTGTAGCAGTAGTCCTTCCACAATTTCTTAGGTTCGCAAACTATGAGACTTTACTCAGCCTAAACACACCTTGCATGGATCCTGTGCTCAACTTGCACTTCTACAAGAATGAGAACAATTGTCATCCCTCGTGAGCTTTCAGAGATGAACTCTGACTTCTGTTAATGCACTCCTTATGGACAAACTTCACTGCACTCCTTGCAAGAATTTTACTCACTCAGACAAAGAAACAATTGAAACTCATTCCTTACTCTCTCTCAGACTTCAAACACAAAGAATGAAATCATATACACAGCATATAAAGTAAATGTATAATAGAAAGTAAACATCCCTGAGCATAACATTCAATATGCATACACAAAGAACAAATACGACACAATGAATTTGGATCGAAGCTCTTCCATTAGTTCAAATCTTTGTACATGGGTGTTTTGAACTATAACTCTCTGCTCTCTTCTCTATGCTCTATGCTCTATTGACATAATCGTGTTACAACTATACAATGAGGGTGTCTATATCCTGTTGCCCTCTTACGCTCTAAAACTATCTAATCTAGAATTAAATTCTATCTACCTACATTCATTACACATAAAGGCTCCTACCTACTATGGACGAGAGTGGATTGCTCAAGGTCCTTTTACAATAATACAAGCATGCCTCCACTTAATGACTTCATTAATATTTCAAAACATTTTCAAAACAATGTGCTCGATGCTTTTCCAGCTATCTCTTATCTCTGCGTTGTCTCACTGTTGGCTATGCTTGCACGCCCTTGCGATGCTCCTGCATCAGAGACCTGCTTCAATTAAACACTTGAACGTTTCTGGGAGTAAATGTTCCATAAAGAATAATGAATAGAACCTTGGAAAATATGATGATATGGCTGATGAAGGTATCTTCTTAGGGTATGCTACAAACAACAAAGGATACAGATGCTATAATAAGATGCTACATTAAATGGTTGACTGTATTGACATAAAATTTGATGAGGTAATCCCAGCAAGAGAGGTGTATAGTAATGCGTCTTCTACAGAAGACACAACTAAAGATGAAGACGAATAGGTCCAAGAATACAACTAAAGCTGAAGACGAATAGGTCCAAGAATCATAAAATGAATACTCTGAATCAGATAAAGACACAGATACTTAGATAGACTCAAATAAGCAGACTCCTTCAAATTCCTCCTCCAGGATTACTCAAAAGAATCATCCTGCAAGTCAGATAATTGGTGAAAAAGACAAAAGTGTACTAACCAGGAGAAAGATAATAAAAAATATCAAGTAATCACATATAGCTTTCATATCCATGCTAGAACCCAATAACTTTAATGAAGCTACCAAATATGACCTTTGGGTTAAAACAATGAATGATCAACTTGATCAGATTGAGAAAAACAATACGTGGGAGATGGTTCATAGACAAGAAGGTAAAAATATCATTGGTTCCAAATGGATATTTAAGAATAAGTTGAATGAACAAGGACAAGTTGTCAAGAACAAATCAAGATTGGTCTGTAAAGGCTATGCTGAAATAGAAGGACTAGATTTTGATGAAACATTTTCGCCCGTAGCAAGGTTAGAAGCTATCAGAATATTTCTTGCCTATGCTTGTCATAAAAGGTTTAAGGTTTATCAAATCAATGTCAAGTCAAATTTTCTAAATGGAGATTTAAATGAAGAATTCTATATGGAACAACCAGAGGGTTTCGAACTGTCTGATAACCTTGACTTAGTATGCAAGATGAAGAAACATTTATATGGGTTAAAACAAGCTCCTTGTGCCTGGTATCACAGACTGCATACGTATCTCAAAGACAAAGGGTTCAAGAGAGGAACAGTTGAAAACAATCTATATATCAAAACAGAGGGTGATGATTTTCTCATTGTGTTGGTTTATGTAGATGACATCATCTTTGGAAGTAGTAAGGAATCACTGGTAAAATAGTTTTCTTCTACCATCGAGTCTGAATTTGAAATGTCTATGATAGGTGAACTGCCATTTTTCCTTGGTCTGCAAATTAATCAGAGGTATGAAGGGATGTGAATTTCTCAAGAAAAATATCTAAGAGAAATGTTGAAAAGGTTTCAAATGGAATATTCTAAACCCATGGGCACACCTATGCTTACTAGATGCAAATTAAGAAAGGATGACGACTCACCTATTGTTGATCAAAGTTCATATAGTTCAATGATAGGGAGCCTATTGTACATCATAGCATATCTCCCAGACATAATGCATGTTGTTAGAATGGTAAGAAGATATCAGTTTTCACCTAAAAAGAGTCATTTTCTAGCTGTCAAAAGGATATTCAGGTATTTGAAAGGAACAATGACTTATGGTCCGTGGTATCCCAGAAATCAAAATTTTCAGTTAACTTTTTATTTAGATTTAGATTGGGCAAACTGTGTTGATTAGAGAAAAAGCTCTAGTGGAGGAGCATTCCGCCTGGGTTACTCATTAGTAGGATGGCTTAGTAAAAAGAAAAGTTCCATTTCTTTATCGAATACAAAGGCAAAGTACATTGCTGCTGCTACCTATTGCACTCAGATATTATGGATGATTCAGACACTTGCAAACTTGGAGGTAAAATATGCAGCACCGATCCCGATTCATCGTGATAACACTAGTGCCATCAGTGTGTCTAAGAATCCTGTACTCCACTCCAAGACCAAGAATATTCCCATAAAATACCATTTTCTGAGAGAGCAAGTCAACAATCAGGTTGTTAAGGTCCATTATGTTCCCACCACATAACAAATTGCAGACATCTTTACTAAATTCCTAGCCAAGACATCATTTGAATATCTCCAACAGAAGTTGGGTGTCATCCCATATCACATCTAAGAAAGTCCATCCTGTCAGGTGGAGTTTCTATTGGTTGAACATATGATACCTCCTAAACATTCTGCAACAGCTCAGGGGGATCGTGTTTTCTTTGACATTGATGTCAAAGGGGGAGAAAAGGAGTGATCCAGACCGGATGCTATAGTTGGAGGTCCAAACAGATTAGCACAGCCATTTAGGGTTGCCATCAATGCCAAAGGGGGAGATTGTTGGCATGTTTACAAGAAAAGTGTGCTTGTCATTGATGGAAATAACAACAACAATGATGACAAACCGACAGGCAAGGAAGAACAATAGCGATCGAATGAAAAGATCAACAGTGTAAACTCAGAAGGAGGAAAACAATCAAAGAATGACAACGATGTTGTTTTAGAGTTTCGCAGATCAATAAATCCAAAGAAAAGAGTTTCAAACTCGTGATAACAATCTTGACAGGTGATTTAAGAAGGACATGTAAGGTTTTGTTTCATAGTTTCACAGATAGATAAATTCAAAGGAAAGAGGTTCAAACTCGCGATATGTGAGATCAAAAAAAGATCTAGTCCGTCAGATCACCAAGGATTTTGGACCATTCATCAGGCATGAAGAAAGATCGTGAAGTGGCGAAATCATGATAAGATCTAGGCCATCATATATGGAGTAATTACGAAGGACCAACAACCGTTAGATATGGTGAAGTTGCAAGGCGAATAAGACCAAGAGTCATCCAACTCTCCAAAAATGTGAAGGAATCTTGGCCATCCATTGAGGATAGCCATGGACCATTGGATCTAGAGGACACATGGCTAAAGATGATCATTTTTTTGACTGGAAATTCAAAGGAGCGAAGTGCTCGTTTGAGTGGCGAGTGGTCATATCTCATGGGAACATTGTTGAGAAGCTAGAGAAGCCAAGCCCTATTTCGGAGTTTGTGACATGGAAAATCAAGAGGACTCATCATAGAATACCTGAGATACAAAAGTGAAAAATGAATTTTTGAATAAGGCTGTGGTCACAGCCAGTGGTTACATCTGTAAAAGATAGAGGAAGGAGCTAGCAGTGTTAAGCTCCATTTCAGAGTCTCGACACTCACGACTTGGAGAATCAAGACCCTTCATCATAGGAATCACGATATGCAATATCTCGATGATATCTAGACTATCATATCATTAGAGATCTTGACCATTGATCAGGCTCGATAAAGTTCATAAGTTCAAGAAACATGAAGTGCCTTTTTGGCGCAGCCTGTGGTCACCGTCGGTGGTCATGTGATGGGTAGAGGCTAGAAAAGTTAAGGTCTACCTCAGAGTCTCTGCAATAACACCTTGGAGCATCAAGACTCTTCATCATGGGAATCGTGATGAGATCTGGACCATCGGATCATCAGAGATATCAACCATTGATCAGGCTCGTTGAAGTTTATAAGTTTGCAAAATATGAAGCGAATTTTGGTGTAGCTTGTGGTCATAGTCGTTGGTCATGTGAGGGGAAGAAGCTAGCGGTGCTAAGATCTATCTCAGAGCCTCGAAGATCACAACTTGGAGTGTCAAGATATTCTATCATAGAAATGTCGAGTTGCAAGATCACAAAATTAAAACTTTATTTAACGCTCGGTCACAACTAGTGGGCATATTAATTAAACGCAATACCCTATGAACTCCATCGAATGGTGCAGGTGAATTTAAGTATGATCGAAGGGCTATTGTTTCTCTACATAGTTAATCGATTAGTAGTGATTCAGTTGCTGAAGCTGTCTTTGGTGGTTCAAAGTGTAATTTCTAGAAACCACTAATGGTTTTCTGCCAGAGGACTTGAAGAGACATCTGTGGGATTATCAGAGGAGTTGAAGAGTCTCTAGGGATCTTCCAATGGAATGAAGATTGTTCATAGAGGAAATTGATAGATAGATCTAACTTCCATAGAAGTTGAAGAGTTGTCATGATGAATAGGTAGAGTACTCGACATGAGAGAGCATGCAGAAGGATGGTGGGACAACATGCACAAGGTGCACAAAGACTATAAGTATGCAGAACAAAGAAGAGATGGGTGTTGTTGTTGCTGAGAGGGATTTAAGCGTGTAGAAGGAGGTAGAGTGAAGAAGCTGAAATGCACAGAAGAGGAAAGGTACATTGAGTGGACATGGCACACAGAGAATAAAAGGAAGAAGAACAGAAAGTGCAAGGTAAGGGTGAAGGAAGGCAATTAGGTAGACAGAGCAGGGAAATGTAGCAGAACAATGATGAGACTGGTAAGCCATTGTTGAACATTATATCACTGTAATAAGTTTCAGTAGAAAATGTTTATTTTCTAGGGTGGTAGGGAGGTTCTAGGGAGGACTATTGTCCTCACAGGTTCAAGTGGGTGCTTGAGCACAGGGAGTTGTAGCTTCCTTCTAGTTGGTGCTAGAGAAATCGGGGAGTTGGTGCTTCCATCTAGTTGGTGCTAGAGAAACCAAAGAGTTGGTTCTCTCAGCAAGTAGCATCTTGAAAAATAGAGGTTGTAGCCTCATTATGAGTTTGTTCTCATATGTATGATAATCTAAATAATGTAAATATTACTTATCATATAAAGAATAAGAGGTTTTTACCCTGTATGGGTTTCCTCAGGAAATATTTGTCTCTATGTATCTCATATGTGTGGTTGATGCTGAATGTTTTGTTGCTTAATTCCTTGCATTATTGTGACTGCCATTAAATGTTGTGTAAAGAGTTTAAAATAAGCATAATTGTTTAAGCTTAGTAACAACTGATTCACCCCTGCCCCCTCTCACTTGTCCAATATTGTATTCCTGCAATCAATATGAAATATTTTGTTTTCATACAAGTGTCATGGTCAACTAGTTAGTTGGTTCAAATCAAATCCCTGCTCAATAGTCATAATAATTAATTACAATTATTAAATTTGAAATTTGGAATTGCCATAAATGGAAAAAATTTTCCAAATTGAAATTTACTAAATACAGAATGAATTTCTAGCAAATTTAAATTTCAAAAATATTTTACTTTTGGGGATGTCACACTTCTCCTCATAACTTGAGCTCTGAGCATCCATATTTTCAAAGATATCTCCCTTTCTTACTTCATTCCTTCTTCTAGCCATGCTATGTGAGGTCCTCATCACAGACTTTCTTCTTGTGTCCCAACACTCCTGGGATTTGTGGCCAAATCCACTACAGTTGTAGCATCTCATAGAGTTACAGTGAACAACAATATGTCCTACTTGATCACATCTCCAACACCTTGTTGTGTTATAGAATCTTCCATTATATCTTCTTTCATAAGATCTA
>JZKD02S0827607.1:45186-62853 GCA_000966675.3 Picea glauca
AGAGGCACTTTTATCTCTTCCAACCTATTCCAAAGGTTTTTCCTAGGAGCCATGTCAAAATATTTTCTAAAGTCAACAAAACAACAAAAAAGATTGGTTTTAGTATTGTGGAACTCCTCTGCAATGATCCTAAAGGTAACAACATGGTCCACAGTTTAATGATATCTCCTAAACCTGGCATGGCCTTTAGCTCTTTTACCGTGACTTTCTAGCCAAATGTTAATCTTCTTTTCCAAAAGAGTTCCATAAAGGTTGGCTAAAATCGAGCTAATCATAATGGTCCTATAACTAAGGGAGTATTTTTATCCCCATTTTTAAAAATAGGAACAATGAGGCTTTGCATCCAGGGCTTAGGGAAGCCCTAATTCACTGCTAAACTAAAGATCTTGTGTATGTGAGGGAAAAGGATTGGCCCTCCGATTTTAAAAATTTCATCTTGGTAGCCTTTAATGTCCTTAACTTTCCCATTTGCAAGCCGCTTAACCCCAAACTCTATGTCATCTAAAGAAAAAACTTCTTCCTTTGTAGGGAAAATAGGAATGGTGTCCATGGCATTAGGGAACTCGTAAATACTTTTAAGGTAGGAATTCCAGTCCGTTAAGGGAATCATATTATTTTCCTTAGTATTTCATTTTAGAATTTGTCTCCACAACTTCTTAGGATCCAACTTGTACAATTGTGAAAGTTTCTCTTGCCTTTTATTGACATAGTATCTTTTTTTCCTTTTAATTAGGGATTTATACATATTGATATTATCAAGTTTTAAGGTCTCACTAGAAGAATCCCTAATGGATTTCCTAGAAATTTTACATTCTTTATCATACCAAGGGTTGGTTGTTCTATTATTCTTTTTATAGGACACCTCGAAAGAGAACTTGTTAATAGAAGTGGAAAGGGTAGTTGTAAAATTATGATAGAGTTCTTCAATGTTGTCCTTATGAGTTAGAATGTTTAATTTACTATTCAAATCCTTTAAGAAAATGTCATCTTTACTTTTGTCAAAGCAAAAATTCCTTTGACTATCAAAATTCTCTTCAATGGTGCTCCTATACATGGAAAAATTTAGAGTTAGGGTTAAAGGTTTATGATTAGAGTCAGGCTCATGGTCATTTAAATGGTCAAAGGTTATTATTTGGTTGGAAACGGGGATATAAGATATCACATAATCTAAAACACTACTACCTATACCATGAATACATGTCATATGGTTGGATTTTGGCCACTTCATTACTCCATTGCAAATTATTAGGTCTTGAGAGATGCAGAGCTTAACCAAATTAGTACCAAACAAATTCTCAATTAGGTCTTAAGATCTTCTTTTGTAAATATTAGATAAAATGAGGTCCTCATCTAGCCATAAAGTGTTGTAAATATTGTTATTGATGTAAACAATTGAAGTGATGATGAAAAAACAATGTGTAGAGATTCAACGAAGTGAAAATGTCATACAATGTGAAAGAGATCGATAGCACAAGCTCAATAGGAGGAGCGAAAAGAAGAATCAAATAGTATCAAAGATCAAAGCTCAGAAGGAGGAATTCATGATTATTTTTTATCACGATAGGATCAACAATATTCCTATGAATAAATCTCAGGAGGGATAGAAGCTTGAAACAACTCAGAGGAAGGAAAAGAGTCGAGTTAAGCTCATAAGGGTTGGCGTCGAGTTCAGAGCAATGAGCCATCAATAATCTAGATGGACGATAGAAATTGCTCGAGAGGACTGCAACTAATTTCCGTAGGTTGTTTGATCTAGCATAAATGTCAGGAGGATAAGCGTTGACATCCATTCCTTTCGTGGGAAGCAAATCACGATAACAATCCTAGTCATTGGAGCCATAGGACACGTAACAAAAGATTAGAGCATGAAAAGTTGTTGAGAAAGTGGTTTCAAGAAAACTTCCTTTCACTCCGATACACTTTTAAGGGTGCCACACATCCAAAATTAGGTTATGTGCTAGTTCACTACCCGATATGTGCCTCAACCATCGATCTAGGTTGACCTGACAAGTAAAGCGCCTGAATGTTTGGCAAGTGGTCATAATGCATGGTCACATCGTTGAGAGTTGGAGGAAGGAGATAGTGTAGTCGAGTTCGATTTTGGCGATCGTGACATGGAGAGTCGAGACCCTTCATCACAGGAGTCTCAAAGTTGTGAATCATGAAGGGCTTTGTGGATAAGCGCCTGGTCACCACCAATGGTCACGAGAAGGGAAGAAGCCATTCCAACTAAGATCCTTGTTTAGAGTTTCAATGATCACAACATGGAGTGTCGAGACCCTTCATCACAAGAATGCCTAAATGTGAAATCGCAATCACTGAAGTTGATAAAAATGATTAAGTCATGGTCGTTAGATTAAATAATAAAAGAAGTAATATCATTCGTCTGATCATTTTGGGGATATTGTGTTCAAGAATTTTTGGTATGTTGGAAGCAACAAAGTACCGAAGGAAAAATAACTGAAAATCTCGTAAACCTCTCATCTCGATGAGTAATTAAATCTTGACCGTTGATTTGAAGGAAGTGACTCTATAGAATTCGGTTCCTGTGAAAATAACAGAGTTTCAAGATCAAGTTTAAAAGATGAACTTGATCCATTTATGTGATCAGTTTATGAAGACTCTTCATGCTAAAAATAAATAAACAATAGTTAATGATTATGATGAATTTAATTGAAGAGGTGCGATGGTCCAAACAAAAGGACATGATGTTTTTAAATATCACACCAGTTTGAAGATTATATAAACCAAAAAGAGTGGGAGAAGAAAGTGTCTCTATGGTTCACATTAGAAGATAAAAAATAGAAGCAGAGTCCAAGATGAAGAACTATTTGTCCTAAGGTGCCTGTCAATGTCTTATTTAATATCAAGAACAAGAGAAGATATAGCAGCAGTTATGCAATCCATTACTTGATACAGAATACCATACAAGCAAAGGTTGTTGCAAACAAGTAGTTACATCAATGGTTGTTGAGTCAAATTCAGTGAAGTACAAAAGAGAGTGAATTACATTATAAGCTAAGGGTGGTTCAAGGGAAGTTTGGTGCATGCAAAAGGATCTGGGGATTCCTTTTCATTTGTAGTTGACTAAACATGGGGTTGTAGCCTCCTACCAGTTGGTGCTGGTAAACGAGGGTGTCGGTGCATCCTGATTAGTTGTTGTTGATAAAAAAAGGTAAGTACATATTCCTTCTATGTAACATGTAAAACAAGTTTTGCAGTTACTAGAAAAGAGTTTGTTGTTTTCCCATTTGGGTTCCACGATAAAATATTGTGTTAAAATTTTGTTTGCATTAATAAGTGGAAAATTGATATAATTGTCGTGTCATTGATTCACCTCCCACCCTCATTGACAGGATCTGATCATTCAATTGGTATCAGAGAATATTGCTTCAACATATTCTAACAAACTTGAAGGTAGATCCTGAAGATGGATCAACAAGAAGGAATGTCTAACAACAATGCACCATTGTTCAATGGAGAAGGCTATGCTCTGTGGAAAATAAGAATGAAAAACTTCATGTTGGCTCTTGGTTTTGATATTTGAAAATCTTTTGTAGATGGTTACATTGCACCAACTACTCCACCCAAAGACTCCGGAGGAAATAAAATCTATAATGATAACTCAAGAGTAGTTAATGGTATTCTAGCAGGGTTGACTAAATCTATATGTGTGAAAGTTATGCATTGAAAATCAGCCAAATAAATATGGGACAAATTGGAGGTTGTATATGAAGGAGATGACAAAGTCAAAGAAGCCAAACTAGAAACCTATAGAACTCAATTTGAAAACCTGAAAATGAAAGAAGAATAAAATATTGTTGAATACTTTCATAGGGTAGATGAAGTGGTCAACTCAATTAGAGAGGCCTGAGAAGAAGTTACAGATAAACCCATTGTGAAAAAGTACTAAGGTAATTAATGATGAGATATGATGCAAATATTTCCTCAATTGAAGATAGATCTGATCTAAGCTCACTCACAGTTGACCAACTCCATGGGATTTTTGCAGCATATGAAATGAGAATAGGAAATAATAAATCAGCAAAAGACGAAACAAAATTCAAAGAATCCAAGACAAAGATAAATTAGAATAAAAAACCTCAATCCTGTCATCATGAAGAATCTGATGTGGAGGAAGACAACTTCATTAGAAAACTTTAGAAAGGATCAAGGAAGTACAAAGGAAAGATTCCTTTCAAATGTTTTAACTGTGGCAAATTTGGTCATTTTTCATCCAAGTTTCCTTGTCCCAAGGAGCACCCTGAAGAGGAAGAAAACAAGAACAAACAATACCAGAAGAAGGAAAAACCCAACTACAAGAAAAAAATTTACAGAGGGAGAAAGAATTTCTACTCAAAAGAAGAAGACAACAACTCATCAGAGTCTAGTGACAATGATGAATCTGGTGATGATGAATTCCTTTTCTTAGGTATTTAAGAATCTAATGAGATAGAAAAAAATAAACATGAGAAGGAGTTAGAAGATGAGATAGAAGTTAATATGGAGGAAGAACTTTTCAGTGCCTTAGATGAATTAAGAAAATACAAAACTAGATATAGATAGTTGAAAACTTTTGTAGTTGAACAGAAAGAAAAATATGAACAAGAAGAAAAGGAGATGGAAAAACTTATGAACGATCTAAAAAAACAAATCTTAGAAGAAAATAAGATCGAAGAAAATATGGAAAAGTATCTTGAAGAAAAACAAATAACTGTTGAAAGGATGGAGGCAAAAATAGTTCATCTAAAAAGGGAACTGGATGCAAAAATCATTCAAACAAAATCTGAAAATAGCTCTAAAATATTAGATAAGATTATTACAGTGCAAAGGGATTCTGGAAATAAAAATGGAATAGGTTATTCTCAAAATGAAAGCCATGTTAACTCAAAATCTTATGCAGATGCTCTTCGCAGTACATTCAAGAAGAAAAATGAAGAGAATATATGTAATGATAAAGACTCCAGAAGATTACCTCCACCCATCAGGAAAGAAGGCAAGACATTACCAAATAAGTTTTACCAAAAGAGGTATCCTCATATTTTTACTGGTTTTTTCTATGCATGCTCTAATTTTGGACACAAAGCTATAAATTGTAGAGCATATAGAAAAAAAAATCCGAAGGTTAATAATTGTATCCTTAAGGATAAACAAGAAGCAAATCGAATTAAGAGTAGAAGCTATAACTCATTTGAACCTATACAAAAAGGGGATTTACAATGCTTCATATTTCATAACCATGGACATAAATCCATTAAATGTAGACTAATGGAAGTATCATAACAACCCAAGTTCATTAGAGAGAAGAATAAACTTTGGAGAGTAAAAACATAAAAAAGGGAATGTCTTATTGCCCTAAAAACTCAAGATGAAAAGGACCTTTCGTATATTGATAGTGGATGCTCAAAACATATGACACGTAACAAGGACAAGTTTTTAGACTTAAAGAAACAAAAAGGTAAAGTTACATTTGGTGATAATGCTTCAAGTACCATACTTGGGAAAGGCATTGTGAGCTTGGGAAAAGACAAAGCTAGAAATGTACTACTTGTCGATAAATTGAAGCCTAGTTTATTAAGTGTCAATCAAACCTGTGATCAGGGATACTTCTGCATCTTTGATTCCAAAAAATTTTATATTAGGAGAGAAGACACAGGAAAATTAGTTGGTACTGCTCCTAAAACTTCTGAAAATGTATATATACTAAATGCAAAATTGAATGAGGAGTGTCATATAAATTCTGCAGATGAAAGTTGGCTATAGCATAGGAGGTTGGGGCATATTAACTTTGACAATCTTGTGAAAGTCCACAACCTTGGTGCAGAAAGAATCTCGCCAAAAATCATAAAACCCTCAAATGCTATGTGTAGACATTTTCAACTAGGGAAGCAAACTAGGGTAAGGTTCAAAACAAAAGAATACACAACCTCTAAACCTTTATATCTTGTTCACACATACCTATGTGGACCTACGAGAACCAAGAGTCTACAAGGAGAGTCTTACTTTATGTTTTTCATTGATGACTTTACTAGAATGAGTTGGATATGTTTTCTCAAGGAAAATTCAGAAGCACTCAACAAATTCCAAGCCTTTAAAACCCTTGTTGAGAATAAAATGGAGACAAAAATCAAATGTATTAGATCAAAAAATGGTGGTGAATTCACCTCAAAAAAGTTCAATGTATTCTGTGAAACTCATGGAATAAAAAGACAATTCTCTGATGCCAGAACACCTCAACAAAACAAGATTGCTGAAAGAAAGAACAAAATAGTTCAGGAGGCTGGAAGGACTATGCTCAATGGAGCAAAATTGTCAGATGGATATTGGAGGGAAGTTGTAAGCACAACTGTATACATATTAAACATAGTTCATATTAGGGTTAATATTTATAAAACTCCTTATGAACTATGGTTTGGTAGAGCGCCATGAGTGAAATACTTCAAAGTATTTGGAAGTAAATGCTACATCAAAAGACTAGATGAGAGTCTTGGAAAATTTGATGCCACATCTGATGAAGGTATTTTTCTTGGATATGCTTCAAACAAGAAGGCATATAGATTCTACAATCTTATATCACATAATATTGTTGAAAGTGTAGATGTCAAGGTAGATGATCTAAAAACGATAAGGATCAAAAATCAAGAGACCATATCTAAAAATAAAGATGAAGATGATAATCATACATTTGACACACAACTAGAAGAAGTAGAAGAGAATGAAAAAGAAAGGGAAGAATATGATATGGATACTAGTGAAAGTGAAGAAGATAGTGAAGATGGAGAGATAAGAGAAGAATTTCCAAGAAGAGATACAAAGACACCCTCAATAATTATTCAAAAAAATCATCTTGAAGAACTGATTATTGGAGATATGAATGATGGAGTGCAAACAAGAAGACAACTATTGTATTAAACAAAATTAGCATTGTTGTCACATATTCAGCCAAGTTTAATCAAAGAGGCATGTAAAGATGATAAATGGGTTAAATCTATGAATGAAGAATTGGATCAAACTGAAAGAAATCAAACTTGGGAACTAGTTCCTAGACCAAAAGATAAAAATGTCATCGGAAATAAATGGGTATATAAAAATAAAATGAATGAAGATGGGCAGGTAATCAGGAGCAAAGCTAGATTAGTATGCAAAGGTTATGCTCAGGTTGAAGGAATATACTATGAAGAAACATTTGTACATGTGGCCATATTAGAGGCAATTAGGATGTTCTTAGCTTTCTCCAGCTACAAAAAATTTAAAGTGTACCAAATGGATGTCTAATCAACATTTCTCAATGGAAATTTAGAAGATGAAGTCTATATTGAGCAACCAGATGGGTTCCAACTAAAAAATAAAAGAGACTATGTTTTTAAATAAAAGAAGGCACTCTATGGATCAAAACAAACACCCATAGCATGGTATGCAAGGCTAGACTCTTATTTACAAAAACAAGGCCTTAAAAGGGGATCAAGAGACATCAATCTTTATTGGTAGTAATAATACAAAAATGAGTAAGGAATTTTCTAAGATGATGCAACAAGAATTTTAAATGTCTATGCTTGGCGAACTAAATTTATTCCTTGGATTACAAATAATACAGTCCAAAAAGGGAGTCTTTATCCATTAGTCTAAATATGTTAAGGATATGCTTAAGAGGTTCCAGTTACAGGATTGCAAATCTATTAGTACACCTATAATGGTTGGATGCAAACTAAGAAAGGATGATGAGTCTAACATTGTAGATCCAGAACACTACAGATAAATGATTGGAAGTTTTCTCTATGTAACATCTTCCAGACCTAATTTCAGGCAAGCTATTGGGATGGTGGCTAGCTTCCAAGCAGAACCAAAGGAGAGTCATGTTCAAGCTATAAAAAGAATCTTTAGATATTTGAAAGGAACCATAGATATTGGTTTGTGGTATCCTAGAAAGGACTCATTCAAATTAAAAGCCTATTCATATGTTGATTAGGTAGGAAGTGTAGATGATAGGAAAAGTACGAGTGGAGGAGCATTCTTTTTGGGAGAATCACTAGTTGCTTGGATAAGCAAGAAAGAATCCTCAATTTCTCTGTCTAGCACTGAAGCTGAGTAAATTTCAGCAACAGAATGTTGCACACAAGTGGAATGGATGAAACAAACTCTACAAGACATCAAAGAAGTATTTTTCCCATTCAAAATGACACAGTTATAATTTCAAAACCGTAGAGAAGTAGTATTCTCGTTCAAAACCGTGGAGAAATATTATTTCCATTCAACCGTAGATAAATATTATTGTCATTCAAAACCACAGAGAAATAATTTCAAAACGGGAGAGAAATATATAAGTTAGGTAGATAAATGTATAAAGTTAAATGGATTGATAAAGGCGGGGTTTCACACATTTTAAAGAGTTAACTTAGGGTAATTGGCAAGTAGAGAGAAACAATAATGTATCTAGAGAGAATTAATTGAGTATGAATGTACTTGGAGAGAAGTAGTGATGATAATATAATTGATAATAATAGTATAAGATGATAATATGAATTAATGTAAAGGGACATTGATGAGACATGTATGTAGGTAGTAAATAAGAATAATATGTGTGATATTGTAATTAAACAAAATGAATAAATAGTTCAAATAAAATCAAGTGGATAACAAGCAGTAATAATGGTAATAAAATGGAGATTTATTGAAGATAAGTAATTATAATAGAAAATAACCAAGGTGCAATATATATAGAAGGTAAGAAGATGTAGAAAATGGTTAAGTTCAATAAGTTAATGAAATATGAAGTAATTCAATATAAGGAAATAGATAATAGATAAGTTAGAAGATATATAATGCAAATTGTAATAATTAATAGTATAAAGGGCCAGATGGTAAGAAGAGTAAAATGCATAGTTGATTTTACATTGAAAGTTAAGAAGGACATAACAATATATGCACGCATATAAATGGTTGATGGAATATGAAGAAATGAGTGGGTATGTGATAATTAATAAAGAATTCGAAGGGACGGGTATATAAATTACATTCAATAGAAAATGCAAGGGAATACATGGAAAAAATAGTAATAGGGTATAAATTAATATGATAAGTACAATTATCATAATGTTAACAAGAAAATTGGTAGTGGATAAATAATCGAGATATGATAGGCAATGAGAGAAGATATTATTGTGGAAGTAAATGATAAGAAAGTAGTATAAAATAGTTGAGTTTGTGTTGAGTGACATACAATGTAGTAAGAAAATTGTTGTACAGTTAAGTAGTATAAGTGTTCTCAAAATGAGTGGATGAGTAATAAAGGGAAAGTAATAGAAAGATAATTATACAAGAAAGGAAATAATGAAGGTGATGAGATATATAGAAATCATTGTATAGTTGAGGGTTGTAATCAAGAAACAAATACAAATGGAAGTGTATAGAGTAGAATGGTGATGGTATACAAGTTAATAATAAAGTAGTAGACAAGTGTTAAAGATGAAGATAAAATGCTTAGTAATAAATGGAATAGGAAAATATTTGTAATTAGTTCTTAGAGTAATATATTCAAAATACAAGAGCAATGATGTACAATATATTGAATAAGAGAAGGTAGTAAAATAATAAGTGAATGGAAACTCATAAAATTATATGTAAAAGTACAAGGATATGCTAAAAGTAATATAGAATAATAAGGTGCATAATAAATGAGAATCAACACACGTTAAAGGGGTGAATATAATATAAATAAAAGTAGTTCTTTTGTTTCTAATGAGTAAGGATGTTGGGTTAGGGGTGGTTCATTAAAGAAAATGTGAAGGAATTAAGACAATCGATTGGTATATTTAATGGTATTTTAAGGTAGGATAGAATGGTGGAAAAAAAGTAATAGGAGGGAGGTTAAATATGGTGTTAGAATTGAGTTCAAGGTGGATTGGAAATGCATGAACTAGCAACATGATGTAGTACATGGAAGAGCAAAATGGTAATAGTTGACTAAGCATAGTGAAGTGTGCTACATAATAGGTAAGTTGAGTGTATTCTATAAAAGTAAGAGAGAGTAGTTGGAGTGAGAAATAAAAGTTTTATGAGATAACGAGATAATAAGATGATGATTTTACAAATAATATAAAGTATTTGTTAAGTTAATAAATGATGATGTACTTAAATAAAATTTTAATAAAATGTGATTGCAGTGAATGCAAGTGACTAAAACAATTACTATATATAGCCACCTGGCATGAATATGACCTTACGGTTAAATCAAAATTGCAAGAAGAAATGCATACTCGAAATAGCATTTACGATATAATTCAATTAAGGGGAAATTTTCCTATTACTTAATGGAAACCAATTTCAATCCAAATGATAAACAACAAAAATGTTCATCCACTACTAAACTTATGTCATAAGAGAGGAAATATCTTGAAGAGCGTATGTGATGTAACCAAAATGGGCTAGAGACCAAAGTTGGTAAGTAGCATGTAGGTATAAAGGATAACTTTGAGAAATATAAAGAGAATTTGGGAGAAAAGAAATCCCTAAAGACAAGTAATGATAGAGTGTGTAATGGTGTAACATCGCTCACTTTACACCTAAGAAAAAGTGAAGCACAATAGGTAATTTTTTATTTTATTTTATTGCAAAACTGCGCCAATAATATAAATCATAGTAACGCAAAATCAATGACGTCATAATTAAAAGAATAACCAACTACTCATCATTGAATCAATAATGACACACTCAACGCATCAACAAAAAGGATAACGATACATGATAAAAAACAACATCGTCACTTAGCACATCACAATCATCTTGACACAATTTATAAACAATGATCAACTAGATAATGAATATTAAATGACTACCCGTCAAACCTACTCTTCAAGGTTAGGAACTACAAGACACATAAACAATGATCAATCCTAGGATCCAATTGATTTTGACCATTTAAGGTCTCAGGGCTCGTGACTATTCTGAGGAACAAGGAGGTTTCTACATCCCACTAACACAACAAGTCGAAAAACCAACTCTCTATATCAACAACATCAACGATACTAATGACGCGATAGAGTTCTAATGCCAATCACACGTCATAAAAATTCCATGAGGCAAGATAAAGTTAATTACTAATTCAATCATACAACAACATAATATAAGGTGAAAAACAATACATATACTTCACTTCAAGGCACATGATTAATAAACCATTTAATTATTCATTAATCAATATTATCTCTAGTTGAAGACATGATCCAAATTCTGAATTAGACATAAACCAACACCAGTCATTGCGCGCAATTCATCTATTCAATTAGGAGATCATACTTCAACATTTAATTTCATGATGCATGAGGATATAATTACTAAATCATTTTTTACATTGACACCATTGGAAATCACATTAAGTCCCATTACTTAATCATTTACACATGAACAATAAAGACACAAGAGAAATTAAACTAAAAACAATCATACGTCAACATAATAAATGGTGCATGGATGTCTAACTACTTAACCAATCATGCATCGATATTAAATTCATGGCACAAGTAAATTTATAAATTAATCATTAATCAATCATTAGTTATTCATTTCACCATAGTAAACTATCGATTTATTTCATGGCGCAACAAAATCTATCTACTCAAACAATCATACATTAATTTAAGTAAAGCAAGAGTAAATTATACACATCTCGTCATACATCAACATTATTCATGGTGCAGGAATGGTCTAATTACTTAAGTGGTCACACATCGACATTAATCGAGGTGCTCCAGTAAGTCTAATTACTTATCTAATGATGCCTCACCATTATTCCAGGTGCTCAGTGACCCACCCATTTTTTTTCATACAATTTGCAAAACATAAGTAAATCATATGTCCAAATTAAAGGTGATATGTTAGTTTAACATCATGAGGGTTCCAAGGACCAAAATAGAATGGTTATTAACATAACATCAATACAAAGTTTGCAAGATTTGACTTACCGAGAGGTACATTAAGGCTCCATTTATGAAACACTAACAAGTGAAGCTAGAATAACTAGGTGTCGAACCAAGAAATGATTAGATGGATAAGGTGAGTTCCATATTATAATATGAAATTAACTATAGGAATAATAGTTGTTACCACCATAAAAATTCATGGTAAAATCCAAAACTTGTTTTTAAAAATAAAGGGGTCAACATCATAATGGAGGGTAAGAATTGACGATGAAAAATTGTTGATGCAATCTAGTCAGTAACTAAAAGTTTTACAACTAGTCCAAGTTGAACAAAGTGAAATTTAAAACCATATTCAAGGGAACAATCTAATCCATATCCAACTCAAAGTACTAAGGTTTAGAACTATAACCAAATTTAAATAGAAATGAAATTTCAACGAGAAACAATCTTTCATGATCTTAGAATAGTATTGTAATTAGTTTATGAGGTTTAAATAAATAAATGATAATACGGGAAAAGTGCGAGGAATAAGGGTGAAATTTTGGGCTCAACGCTGAGTAAATACGAGTTCACGGAGTAAGGAAAAAAGAAACAAGAAAATGTTGAATTGAAGGGAAACATATGATCTAGATTTTATGAGTAGAACAAAATGACTACATATTATTAACAGGTGCTTAACAAAAAATAACAAAGATATAGTAAAACTGGTTTTCTATTCAATAAGGAAATAAGATGAAACTATAAAATGTAATGGAAAAAAGCTTCCTAGAATGGTGGTGGCTCATCTCTGAGAAGAGATGTGACAGTTGCACTCATTCTGAAGAATATGATTACAATGAGGCTCTAAAGGGAATTTTACAATAAACAAGAATGCCATAAACCCTAGACATCCAAAATCCTAACCCTAGGAGATGAAGCGCCAAAAGTCACGTGGGCCTCATTTGGGTAAGTTAGTACATCAACTTCCTAGGGTTGTAACTTTTGCATACAATCTCTGTTTTAGGCATATGATAGCCTGTTGGAAAGGTATCATTGAGGAGATTTATTTTGGGGGAAATAAAAAAGGAAATCCCTTATTACTCCCCATTTTCCCCCCAAAAAATCATTTAGGGCCTCAAAACGACTTTGGAAGTGAAAAACTACTAAAAATAGTAAATTACCAAAATGGCCAGAAAACTATTTTGACCTAGTTGGAAATGGTGGGTGGCCACCGATATCCACCTGGATCAATCCTACCTCCTCAAGAAGCAATGGTCTCGATTATGTTGAGTTCCCCCATCATATGAGGAAAGTTTTGTTGAATTTGGCCCGTGGTTAGCCACTTGCTTTGGTGCAGGAGCTGCCCTACTTTGATGAATTGATAAATCTCAATCCTTTGTTGTTGAGTACCCTTGATATGTTTGTCCACAATATGATCACTGGATTCCTATTGTATAAAGTCATGTTTGAGCTCTGTTGTGTCAGTTGTTATGCTATTTCTGAGGTGTCCAATAATGGTGGGAAATAAGGGCTAAGGAGATCCATGTTGAACACTGGGTGTAGGCCAAGGAAAGGAGGAATGTTGAGCTCAAAAGAATTATACCCCATGACCTTGGTGATGGTGTACGACCCATAACAGAGTGGGAAAATCTTCCTACAGGTTCCTGTAAGGCGTTCTTTCTACAAGTGCAACCAAACTTTGTGGCCCACCTGAAACTTATGTGGCACCTGATGTTGATCATGGCACTGCTTGTACCTTTCATTTGACTTTTGTAAGATATATTGAACCTATTGGTGAATGTTATGGATCTGCTCAATGAACTAGGTGGCTTTATCATCTTTAGTTGGATCAGGAGATGAGTCAGTCAAGGTGATTGCAAGGGGAAGTGAAACATCTATGGGACCCAATGGATGGAATCCCAACCCAACCCGAAAGGGGTTGTGTCCAGTTGAGCTATGCAGAGCTCGGTTGTAGCTATGTTGGACATAGGGAAATCTCCCATCCCATGTGTGAGGGTGCTTTGAATTATACATGTGAAGGATATGCACAATCATTCGATTTACGACCTAGGTTTGGAAATCTGTCTAGGGGTGGAAGGATGTGGATTTGGTGAGCTTGGTGTCCACTAGTGACCAGAGGCTCGATTAGAATGTGATAAGAAATCAACTGTCCTAATATGAGAAAATAATTTGTGGGATTAAAAATGTACCCAAACTCATTCAAAAAATATCTTTGTAGTGGCCTCTACTATGATGTTCTTCTTGTAGGAAACCAAAAACACCATCTTAGAAAAGCAATAAACCACCACAAAAACACAGTCATTTCCTCACTTGGTGGATGAGAGGCCTAACATGTAGTCCATTGAGATGGATTCCCATGGCCTGTCAGGAGTAGGAATATGGGTGTACAGACCCTATTTCTTAGTGGTCAGTTTGGCAATAGCACAGGTAGTGCAGGACCTGATATACTTGTTGACCTCCTCTCAAAGTTTCGGCGAGTAGAAATGTTTATGCAGAATATCCACTATCGTTTTGGTGCCTAAGAGACCTGCCAATCGACTGTAGTGGGATTCCCAGATCATATTTTCTCCCTCACTTGATGGAACATAGATATGGCCCAGAAGACACAACAACCCGTCCTAAAGATGGAAATTATCGACAATTGTGTTTTCACCCAACATTTGGTAAGTGGTGGTGAAGTCTGAGTCTGTCTCATTGAGTTGGGGCCATCCAGAGGTCTCATGATCGCAAGAGTCCAACGCCGTGGTGAGTGCCGCAACTAGCGGTCTGCTGAGGCAATCAGTGATGCAATTGGTGCTTCTTTTTTTATAGTTGATGTTGAGGTGGAATTGCTGCAAGTATGTGGACCACTTTTGATGATGGTCATTCTGTAATTTTCCTTGTGTTTTCATGAACTGCAATGGCTTATGATCAGTGTGGATGACTGTCTCCTTCCAAAGAATGTAATGTCTCCATTGGTAGCAGGCTTTCACAATGGAGTACATTACTTTTTCGTAATTAGGGTACTTACGAACAACATCTGATAGTGTGGGGTGGTTGTGATGAGTGAGAATGATGCCCACAACATAGTTTGAAGCATCTGGATTTATCTCAAAGGGTTGTTGCAGGTCTGGTAGTGAAAGTACTAGAGATGAGCATAAGCATCGCTTCAAATAATCGAATTCTTGTTGTTGGGACTGACCCCACGCAAATTTATCCTTACCACCACCCCTAGTTATTTGGTTGAGGGCCCATGCAATATGGGAGAATCACAACACCAACCTGTGGTAGAAATTGGCAGGGCTCGGAAAGCTATGAAGCTCAGTGAGTGTGGTTGGGGTTGGTGAGTCACGGATTGTTGGACAACTCAGAGGGGGGGTGAATCAGTTGTCCCCGTGCTTAAACAATTATGATTCTTTCAAAATATTTACAGGGCACTCAATGATGATCACAATAATGGGAAATAAACAAAGGCTCATTCAACATCAGTCACATATATGAGAAAACAGAGACAGATAATTCCCGAGGAAACCCAAACAGGGTAAAAACCTCTTTTTCTTTATATGATAAGTATTATCTACATTATTTACATTATCATATATATGAGCACCAGCTCATTGTGAGGCTACAACCTGTATTTTTCAAGATGCAACTTGCTGGGAGCGCCAACTCTCTGTTTTCTCTAGAACCCACTAGAAGGAAGCACCAACCCCCTGGTTTCTCTAGCACAAACTAGAAGGAACCACCAACTCCCTGTGTTCAAGCACCCACTTGAACCTTTGAGGACACCAGTCCTCCCTAGCACCTCCCAACCACCTTGAATTATAAATTCTTTGTTACTAAAACTTATTACGGCGATATAAAATTATTCAATGGCTTACCAGCCCTGTCGATGTTCTATTACTCTGCTCTACCTTGTCTAGATCAGTGTCTTCTACACACCCCTTGCACTTTCTATTCTTCTGTCTTTTATGCTCTCTGTGCCATAGCCCTTCAGTGCACCATTCCTCTACTATACATTTCTACTCTTGCGCTCTGCCTCCTCGCACACACCTGAATTCTCCTACACAACGACCACACCTTATCTCTTCTTTGTTTAGCATTCTTATAGTTTATGTTGTCTTTGTGCATGCAATATTTACAATGCCTCTGCATGCTCACTCCGTGCCAAATTCCTCCACAACTTGAGTGCTCTGTCTGATCATCATCGTGACTCTTCAGCTTCTCTGGTCATTTCCACTCGTTTATCATCACTATATGTTATATTGATATTCCTCAGCCTCTCTGGTAGTTTGATACTCTTCGTCTTCTCTGTGACAGTCGAGCTCACCTTCTCTAGTTTCAGTTACAGGCCTCAATGCTCATCCAGCTGTCAATCGCCTCCACGAACATCTTCATTCTTCTTGAATATTCCCAGAGACTCTTTATCTTTTCTGTCAATCGTCCCGAAGTGTCTTCGAGTCCTCTGGAAGAAACCATCAGTGGTTTCTGGCAGTTACACTATGTCATGCTACAGTATCCCTTCGAACTTGTTCAAATTCACCTGCATCATTAGATTGATTCTAAGGGATCTTGCATTCATTTCGGCATTTCGACATTCGTGTGACCATGTGTCTCGACATTCCCAGTCGTGATCCAGGAAAAGGAGCTTGGTTGCTCTAGCTCTCTCCTCCATCTCTCGCTAATGTTGTAACATCCCGCTCTGGCGCACTGAGAAAACTTATTATTTGAGCACACTTGCTCGCAAGTGATATGGACTTTTATGACGTTGGACCATTTATACTTGATTATAATGCGATTGACAGATGACATGATGTGTTACTATTTGATGTAGACAGGTGCCATTGACTCAGTTTTATTGAGTGTGCAGGGTTTTTGACCTTGAGGATGCAGAGGCATCGGTAGAACCCCCTTGGACTCCGAACTGAGTCAGGGAGTGTGCTTTTGGGTTGATATGTTTACTATGATGTTTCATTTGATTTGATGATTTGATGTTGACATTTCTGACATGATTGTTGATGATGCAGGCTGACGATAGCTTGCCAACCAAACTCACATATGGAGTAAAGGGGCCACACACGATTTGCAGAGAGGTTGAGGGAGAGGGGTGGACAACAACCCTACCACCGCCTACTAGCACTCCCACCGTGGCTCGAACTGTAGGTTAAAGATTACCTAGTTTAGGGTAAAATAAAGTGATTTAAGAAATTAATTCATTAGGGTGGTTGTAAATTGGAAAAAGAAGAAATTAATTAGTTATCTAATCAGAGTTTAAAAGAAAAATATATATATATCTATATATGAATTTAAAAAAATATATATAATGAAAAAGATGCTTAGCGCCCTTACCTTATTGAGTTTTCAAAAAAAATATAAAAAATAAATAAATAAATAAAAGGGGGGAAAAACTTAAAAGAAATATGATTTAGGGTTTTTGAGGAAAAACCTAATGGGATTAGGTCAAAAGGAGGATAAAAGAAAGGAGATGGGGGAAAAAGAGGGGATCTGCTATGAGGTGTTGTTATGCTGCCAAAATGGAAAACTGGACTGATTGCTTGTAGGAGTTGGGGATTTTCTCAGCTGACTTGAGTGGTAGCTCAGCCTTGAAGGCGAGCTGGGAAGCTGGGCTACTGTCTGGATTGTGTGTGGCCCCTTTGCGGCTCGGGGGGCTGAGGGGGAAGTAGAGTACCCCTAGCGTTTGGATGGAAGGTACCGATGAGTCCTCTACGGTCGGGAAGGAGGAGCAGGAGCAACAGGAGCACATGAATCATTT
>JZKD02S0827608.1:0-14408 GCA_000966675.3 Picea glauca
CACGCACACTTAGGAATACAAACCCGATGAGGACAAGGCCAATGGTCATTTCAAAACAGAAACAAGCAGGAAATTTAAATATGGAAAATGAAGTACTAAATGATGAAGGAAAGTGGGCTTGAATGGCGGAAATGACTGATGGGATGTTGCATTAGTCGCGCCAACTGGAGATGATGAGGGAGAGTAATGGAAAGTACAAAGGAACCAGAGGTTCATTGAACCCGTAATAAAGGTAACGTCTTCGAAAAAATTCATACGATGCCCATACAAAGCAGGGATGTGGGAGAAAAAATCCTATTGCTAATTAGAAGAGACAAAGAGCGATAGAACACATAAAGCAAAGAGCAAAGTTCACAGAGGTTGCAGAAGCCACTGAGCTCGGAAGATGATCAACTTTCACCACCATGGCACCACCCAAACAAGAAGAAATGATCTAGACTACCCAACACTCCAGAGTTAGGACCAGGGCACAAGTACAATCATAGGAAAGAAAACAACAACTACTAGAGGTCATCAATGCAGACAAAATCCCATCACCAGATATGACACCAATTAACCCCACACCTGTGGTAGAATAAACTCAATAGATAACACCTGAGGGCATGAACGTGGATATGCTAGAAGAGGAATAGGGTCAACATAACCAGGGCATAGGCAGCCAAGAACAACCATAGAACCTTGAATAATCCCTAAGAGTCAATGGAACGACTACAAATCAGTAAGCATTAGTCGAGCCAGATGGATCTCAGACAACCGTGTCAGACCATCCATAGGAGGGAGTAGTGGAATATGTCATGGGCTGGCTGAAACAATATGCCTAAGAATGACCAATGGAGGCTGGAACCTTGAGTCAACCACCACCGAAAAATGACAAGAAATAGGTACTTAGGTCACCACACAAGCAACCCGTCACAACCATTATTTTGCCATGTATACCAGAAGGGGTACGGGTGAAATAAGACTTACTAGGTTATGTTGAGAATCTCAAATACTCGGACCATGATGTAACAGACACATAAAAGTTCCCAGAGTTTGTGAAGAAAGTATACCTATAGACAGTGGGCCAATATCTATTTGGGGAACCGGTTCATCAACCACTCTAGTGGGCAGTAGGGTTAGCAAAAACAAGCATTATAGGTCTATTGGAACTACCACACTTTAGAAGACAACAATATGCTAGCAGTTGTGTCAAAAAATTGATGGAAGTAACACATGGCGGAGATATATGGTTGGAAAAGCACGTCTCAATAGACGTAGATCTCATTGTGCACATTATAGGGCTATCATCATGGGTCATGGACCCCACACAGTTTCTCGATGACAAAAAAAAGGAGAAATCACTCGCGGAGGACATGAAAAATAAATACGACACTGAAAGGTGGACGTGCGAAATCATAATAAAATGAATCATTGACGCTGTGAAACAATGCGAGCGAAAATCATGGCCTAAAAGATGCTAAGAAAATGCCATAAGGAGGAAGTCTTGGTTGGGGCTGTCACAGTTGTAGCACAGTGTGCTGAGGGCACCACAGTTAGCTGGGTGCCTTATATTTTGAATCTTTTTCTTGATGACTTCAAGGATGCACCACAGTTAGTTGGGAAGAACCCAGAATATGCATTTTTCTCCACCAGACCCAAGCCCAATCATGGAGCGATATATTTATCACTTGGCGTCGCTTAAGACACGAAGAACATGAAGATGAACGCAACTATATTCGAAGGATACCTTCACGACCTATAGGAGACCATCGCCAACCTATGGAGAATAACACCACAGGATGTTGCATACTATCTACTCATAGCCAACTTCAAGGCCACTCGACATACGATGTGGATCCAAACGAGGAAGGACCCTAACAATAAGTGGATATAACTACATTATTGCATCATGAAAGGTGACATAGAAATGGCTATTAAGGATTGGGAAGATGACTGCTGGATTCAAGTCCTAATTCTAGACATACCTGTAAGAACAGAGGAAAAGGAAGCAAGGCAAGAACATACAAATTCAAAAGAGGTAGGGCAGGGAGAAACATAGCCCCAGGAAATCCTAGTGAAAAAGAAACCAAGAATGGGCCAGGCCAAGCCAAAGAAGACGAAAGGGGGGACATCTAAGACAGGAACCCAAAAGGGGAAGACGAATAATAATATTTAGGCACCCTAGGTACAACAAAAATAGGCCAAGGTAGCACAGGGGACTACACGAAGTCCTAATCCACAAGAACCAGGCCCAACTAAGCGACCAATGACTCAGATGGGGGGTACATGAAAGAATATGAAGGTGCATTTAACACCTCCATAATACACAATCACGTAGGATGATGCAGACATGATAGCCCAAATGGTCCATGATCATACATCTAAGGATTTTGAGAATGTTGTGTGCCACATGGATAGAATTCAAGAGGATATAGAAGACATATGATAGTTCCTCAAGCAGATTAGAGAAGCGTGGGTAGCCAACAACAACATTGAAATGGGGCCATCAACATCACAGATACAAGGAGAACCTGAAGCAAGTGAGCGAGATACAGTCCAAACAATACCACAGCCAAGTGCAACGCTTTACATTACACCTAGCATGATGCGCATGGACGGGATTGTGGGGAAAACACCCCTAAAGGACTTGGCTCAATTACAGTTGGTATTGCCGTGCATACCAGCCAAGGCCCTCTGCAAACTACACGTTAGTGTTACCTAGGAGGTACAGTCTCATGCACACATAGACACAACAAAATTAAAGCAAGAAGAGGATAAACATGACAAGCTGAAATTGATATATGAGCAGGACAAGATCAAGACGAAAGAGGAAAGGGAACAAATAAACTAATTGGAACAAAAAGTGGTCGGATCTTATGAGAAGATTCCAAAGACTGTGCAGAGGGACGAAATCACAACAACAGATAATATTTATCAGATTGTCCAGAAAATTGATCAATATCAGTAGGATATTGAGAATCTTTGTGAGCATATCACACCTACCACTCCATCTGAGGTAATGGAGCAAAAGAAGCAGGAATCAACATAGCAGATATATGAGATAAGAGGATAGGTCCACACAGCGGTTTATCTATTCAACAAAGCAGCACAACTCTGGACAAATATGGAATAGGATCAATAGGTATAGCAATGGGAAAATGAAGAATAAAGGATCAATGCAACTATCCAAGACCTCAAGCAGAGGCATAAGACAATTTCCGTCATAGAGCACATCAAAGGGGCGTAGGATATGAAGAGACTACATGCATAACTCTCCATTGTGAAGACGTAGAAAAAGGAGCATCAGGCTCAAATGGAACCTCTCCAGTAGTGAGTAACAAAAGTCATTGGACAAGCAGAGGAAGCCAAGACATATATGGCACAGACCTAGGTAGAGTGCACAAGGTTGATCGACGACAAGACTACAGTGCAGATAATAGACACACTCAAGGAGAAGATCATCCAGGCTCAAATGCAAGCAATAAATCTCAGGGAAAAGTTCCAGGTGATCACTAGGGAGATCAACGAGGCACACAAAGGTTAGGTGGCTTGGGATGAGCCACATGTCAATGTTGGGGGCCTATTGGAAGCAAGCCAAAGTGGAAAGAAAGGTTATTTTTGGAAAGAAGTCACGCATTAGGGAAGTGACAGTTGGAAGAAAGAGCAACATGCACACATGCATAGAAGACCTAACGATAGTAGGGTTAGGGTTTTTAATGGTTGGTGAGACAGAAACATATAATTATAGATACCTAGGTCTCATAGAGGAGACGATGAGTAGAATTAGATGATGAATAGAGCTAGTAGGGAAGTAGAGACCAAAGGAGTCCTGTTTTGACAGCTAGTTGTAATATTTTTGTATACGACCTAATTTTTTAAGTTGTTGAGATGGAGAGGAGTAATGAAGGTAGATATTGAGGGTTAGATCGTAGGCTGGGGAGCCTCGTGTGATCTAGTCCACCTCATAATAGACCTTGAACCAATTGAGAAGAGTTGTAAGGCATGCGACGTTGTAGTTCTGGAACTGCTATAATAAAAAGAGACTTAGAGCTATATCTTTTTGGATGTATCCCGAGAGAGGATCAACCATGATAAACCTGTGGTATGTGATTAAATTCATGTGTTTCTTTACTGTTTCAATAGTAGTTACTATGTTGAATGAACGAGTTGGTTATATTTCATGCATAATCATGAATGACAATTTATTTTGTTAATAAGTTAAACTAGAACTCTTAATGTACAATTCACAGATCTCCAGTCAATCATGGGCTACAAATGCATGACTATTGCAGCCACCCTTTAAGACTATCTCGGGTGAGATTGCAAAGTGCAATCTGTGAGCCACATTTCTTTTGGGTTTACCAAGAGGGCCGATAGTTTTAGAGGCTTTGTTGGAACCCCAAAGAGACATGAATCTTGGATCACTCAAGATAAGATATAAACTCAGATAAATAAATACTAACAAACATTATAGAACCAAATGCATGTGCATGTTATATGTCATATTCAAAGTAAACATAAATATAAATGTACATTGAAGACAACTCTGTGGGAAAACAAACTCTTTTATTATCAGCAAGTGGAAAAGGTAAGTTACAACCTTGTCCATCTTTAGGCACTTCCTTGAAGCCAATTGTATGGGTTCCTCCGGGAGTCCTCAAGCATCAAATGAACCAATATAGACTTCTCTCAATGACTCAGATAGGGATAAGGAGACACCCTATAGTCATATAAAATAAGAAAGAATCTTTGGAAAAGGAGTTTCTAGACTAAAGGAGATGTTGTTGAAAGAATATAGGGAAAGGAGTCTTGTTAGATGTTGGTAGCATAAATTTGGACCAAGGGACTTGTGTTAATATATTTATCCCTCTAGGTTTGTTTTATATATTTTAAAATAGGTTTGGGGAGTTGAATTCCATTATGTATGGGTAAGGGTCAGAATCACAGTAGAGAAAGACCAAGTGAAAGAGAAAACAGTCTCCCCTCAGTGACAAGCACACAAAAGCTAAAGAAAATAACTAATTTAATTAGGAGAAAGTAGGGATAGAGAGGATAAAAGAAGGTGCACCTTGTTCTCCTATTTGATGTTGATCCCCACTCCAATTCGTCAAAGAGTTCCGGATATTCTACTAGAATTAACCTGCAAGATAGATACAAAACTAGGGCTACGATGAAAGTAGTTATACAATGAAAAGAATGTGCATGTTATATGTCATATTCAAAGTAAACATAAATATAAATTTACATTGAAGAAAAATCTAGGGGAAATAAAATCTTTTATTATTAGCAAGTGGAAAAGGTAATTTATAACCTCATCCATCCTTAGGTATTGTCTTGAATCCAACTATCTTTGTTCCTCTAGGAATCCTCAAGCATCAACTAAAACTATATAGAATTTTCTAAATTTCTCGAATAGGGATAAGGAGACCCACTATAGTCATATAAATTGAGAAAGAATCTATGGAAAATGAGTTTCTAGACTAAAGAAGATTTTTCTCAAAGAATATAGGGAAATGATGTTTTCTAGATGTTGGTAGCATTACTTTTCACCAAGGGACTTGTGTTCTCATATTTATTCCTCTATTGTTGTTTCATATATTCCCAAAGATATTTGGGGAGTTGTATTTTGTTATGTATGGGCAAGGGTTGTTTTGAAATGATCTCACCCAAAAAACCCACCCAAAAACACGATATTATTTTATTTTTCACCAAAAATGAGGGAATTCACGGATTGCATTGAGGAAAGGTGTGGATTTCCGCATTTTGCACTATGTAAACCAACATATATTCTATTAAAGTATGTTTTTTAGATGATTTTGGGAGGTGAATTTTAGGTAAAAGTAGAGAAAGCATTGGGAAAGGATTAGGCCATGAAAAGAAAGCATAGGTGTGGCATTTTGTGCTATAACAAATGCCCCCTAATGTGTAAGGTCATAAAGGAAAAATGATGGCTGAAATACATTATGAAATTTGAGAGGCAAGGATGCATTGAAGTGTCCATGGAGGTTCCCGAACAACTGATCCAAAAAGGAATAACCATCAACAAAGATCAAGAAATATTTTTGTTTCGCAAGTCGGTGATACCCATGCTCAGGAGTGATAAAGCATGGCCTGCAAAGAAAATACATTGCATATCCATGGTACATATGAGAGTATGACTACTGTTCATGGCCATGAACAATACACAGTGGATCCATGTGATAAATATAAAGTAACAAGCATGGCCGCAAAGAATACACAATGGATCCATGTCAAAGTCGATCATAGCCACGAAGAGATACATAGTGGAGCTATGTCTCAAGATCAAGAACAAAGAATATCTAGAACCAAGAGAAAGAACAAATTTATCCTCTTCAATTACCAATGTCTATGAGGTGGCACCATATGAGTCAGGAAGGAGCACAAAAAGGTAGTTCTCGTACTTCACCCGAAGTATTCACAACAATCCATTATGGTACAATTCGACACTATATGAATAGATGAGCTAAAGTCAAACACAATGAAACATCATTTGATTACCGGTAATTGATTTATACCATTGACAAACGTGACACAACCCATCGATAATGATGATGGGATTCAAGGTACCATGGTACTATATAACATGTGTGAATAAATAAGTTGGTGTATTACACTTGGTAGAAACTATCGAGCATGGGACATTGATGTATTCCCACTGTCCATAATGAGGGAAGCTTCCACTGGTGAATGCAAGCCCCAAGGTACCAAAAATATCTCTAGATCCCCTTCTAGAGAAAGATGTGTCGAAGTCTATGGGAGGGAACACGCTGGATGGAAGGCATTAAGGAATCCTCCATAATCCAGCACGAGGGGTGGTGGAAGCCAAAATATTAGGAAGAGATCAGACGAAGAGACTGCTAGTTGTGATGATGAGGCTTGACTTGGGAAGGACAACTTGAAAGGTCAAAGGCTAACTACAGAATAGCCAACATAGGTTGGAAAAATTTCCCTTGAACATAAGAACATCACATTATGTGACTTGGGAAGCATGACTATATACTGGGATACATTTGTGATAAAGGAGGCATCAATAGACACTACATATATTTGGAGGAATAACCAACAAGAGGAGAAAAAACTCAGGTAAGAAAAAGTCTCCTAAAGCCATCCTAAACCCAAAATGATGAGATACTGACTCAAGATTTTTCTTTGTTCATGGGTGACAAGATTTCTGCCAACAAAAGAGATTAGATGTTTTTCCATTCTTTTTTTTTTTGTCTTTTTCATGTTATAGAAGCCTAAAAAATAATAAAATAATGCTTATTGTACAGTGTAGGAAATGAGTGTTGTGGGAAATCAAACTAGTTCCATAGCACAAGGAACATACCTATTCTCAATGAAAGGAAAGAATGTGCATGATAAGGATAGTTGGGGAAATGTCTCCTCCAGGGATAAGGTCTCGAGTCACAAAGGTATAAATTGCAAGGCTGGGAACTGATCAAAATGCATAGAAAATTGGTTCAAAAACAACATCCTGAAGCCGAAAGTAAGCCTAAAAGTGAAATAAGTCAATATGTTGATGCAAATACAACTCAAATTTAGGAAGTAAACTTCGCATAATGGTCTTTTTCATAAATTTAGTCTCCAGGGAACGAAAAAAAATAAAATCATACCAAGGAGAACTCTTTTGGTCACAGTAGGGCCAAATTATTCCTTTTTTTTACATAGTCCAATCGGTCCAGAAAAGGGTTAAAATTATATCAAAAGGATGCCTCTTAAAAACCTTTATAATGAGTGTGAATGAGACAATATCACCCTGTTATCTTTTGAATTTTAAGCAATATGAACAGAGCTTAACTATAGACTTCCTCGTCCTTTTTCACAAATTTAGTCCCCTGAGCCTGAAAAAGTATAATACACAACTTAGGATAACTCTTCTTGCACATATACTAGAGAATTCCTTTTTTGTAAGTAGTCTTGTCCAATCCGGAAAAGGGTTAAAATTGTGTTGGACAAATGTTCCTTCAGATCCATTTAACGAGTGTACAAGGAACAAAATCACTCGACAATCTTTTCAATTTTAAGGAGTTTGAAAAGAGATTAACTATGGAGTCCATAATGTTGTTGAGGATCAACATATAATATAGGGATCCCGTGGGAAAAAGCCAGAATGAGAAAGAGTAATATGTAGGAAGTTCAAACACAAACTCATCGTGGGACTAAACATGACCCATGAGCCTAGAAACATACTTGTAGTATGAGCGCCATAATGAAAAATGATTCTATACTAGAGAGCCCATGGAAGGTTGTCTCTACAATCATTCAAATGATGCTTTAAGCAGAGAGAAAGGTTTCACCATTCGTTGATGGGGTTGACCCTAGGNCGACCAATGACTCATATGGGGGGTGCATGATAGAATATGAAGGTGCATTTAACACCTCCATAATACACAATCACGTAGGATGATGCAGAGATGATAGCCCAAATGGTCCATGATCATACATCTAAGGATTTTGAGAATGTTGTGTGCCACATGGATAGAATTCAAGAGGATATAGAAGACATATGATAGTTCCTCAAGCAGATCAAAGAAGCGCGGGTAGCCAACAACAACATTGAAATGGGGCCATCAACATCACAGACACAAGGAGAACCTGAAGCAAGTGAGCGAGATACAGTCCAAACAATACCACAGCCAAGTGAAATGCTTTACATTACACCTAGCATGATGCGCATGGACGAGATTGTGGGGAAAACACCCCTAAAGGACTTGGCTCAATTACAGTTGGTATTGTCGTGCATACCAGCCAAGGCCCTCTGCAAACTACACGTTAGTGTTACCTAGGAGGTATAGTCTCATGCACACATAGACACAACAAAATTAAAGCAATAAGAGGATAAACATGACAAGATGAAATTGATATATGAGCAGGACAAGATCAAGACGAAAGAGGAAAGGGAACAAATAAACTAATTGGAACAAAAAGTGGTCGGATCTTATGAGAAGATTCCAAAGACTGTGCAGAGGGACGAAATCACAACAACAGATAATATTTATCAGATTGTCCAGAAAATTGATCAATATCAGTAGGATATTGAGAATCTTTGTGAGCATATCACACCTACCACTCCATCTGAGGTAATGGAGCAAAAGAAGCAGGAATCAACATAGCAGATATATGAGATAAGAGGATAGGTCCACACAGCGGTTTATCTATTCAACAAAGCAGCACAACTCTGGACAAATATGGAATAGGATCAATAGGTATAGCAATGGGAAAATGAAGAATAAAGGATCAATGCAACTATCCAAGACCTCAAGCAGAGGCATAAGACAATTTCCGTCATAGAGCACATCAAAGGGGCGTAGGATATGAAGAGACTACATGCATAACTCTCCATTGTGAAGACGTAGAAAAAGGAGCATCAGGCTCAAATGGAACCTCTCCAGTAGTGAGTAACAAAAGTCATTGGACAAGCAGAGGAAGCCAAGACATATATGGCACAGACCTAGGTAGAGTGCACAAGGTTGATCGACGACAAGACTACAGTGCAGATAATAGACACACTCAAGGAGAAGATCATCCAGGCTCAAATGCAAGCAATAAATCTCAGGGAAAAGTTCCAGGTGATCACTAGGGAGATCAACGAGGCACACAAAGGTTAGGTGGCTTGGGATGAGCCACATGTCAATGTTGGGGGCCTATTGGAAGCAAGCCAAAGTGGAAAGAAAGGTTATTTTTGGAAAGAAGTCACGCATTAGGGAAGTGACAGTTGGAAGAAAGAGCAACATGCACACATGCATAGAAGACCTAACGATAGTAGGGTTAGGGTTTTTAATGGTTGGTGAGACAGAAACATATAATTATAGATACCTAGGTCTCATAGAGGAGACGATGAGTAGAATTAGATGATGAATAGAGCTAGTAGGGAAGTAGAGACCAAAGGAGTCCTGTTTTGACAGCTAGTTGTAATATTTTTGTATACGACCTAATTTTTTAAGTTGTTGAGATGGAGAGGAGTAATGAAGGTAGATATTGAGGGTTAGATCGTAGGCTGGGGAGCCTCGTGTGATCTAGTCCACCTCATAATAGACCTTGAACCAATTGAGAAGAGTTGTAAGGCATGCGACGTTGTAGTTCTGGAACTGCTATAATAAAAAGAGACTTAGAGCTATATCTTTTTGGATGTATCCCGAGAGAGGATCAACCATGATAAACCTGTGGTATGTGATTAAATTCATGTGTTTCTTTACTGTTTCAATAGTAGTTACTATGTTGAATGAACGAGTTGGTTATATTTCATGCATAATCATGAATGACAATTTATTTTGTTAATAAGTTAAACTAGAACTCTTAATGTACAATTCACAGATCTCCAGTCAATCATGGGCTACAAATGCATGACTATTGCAGCCACCCTTTAAGACTATCTCGGGTGAGATTGCAAAGTGCAATCTGTGAGCCACATTTCTTTTGGGTTTACCAAGAGGGCCGATAGTTTTAGAGGCTTTGTTGGAACCCCAAAGAGACATGAATCTTGGATCACTCAAGATAAGATATAAACTCAGATAAATAAATACTAACAAACATTATAGAACCAAATGCATGTGCATGTTATATGTCATATTCAAAGTAAACATAAATATAAATGTACATTGAAGACAACTCTGTGGGAAAACAAACTCTTTTATTATCAGCAAGTGGAAAAGGTAAGTTACAACCTTGTCCATCTTTAGGCACTTCCTTGAAGCCAATTGTATGGGTTCCTCCGGGAGTCCTCAAGCATCAAATGAACCAATATAGACTTCTCTCAATGACTCAGATAGGGATAAGGAGACACCCTATAGTCATATAAAATAAGAAAGAATCTTTGGAAAAGGAGTTTCTAGACTAAAGGAGATGTTGTTGAAAGAATATAGGGAAAGGAGTCTTGTTAGATGTTGGTAGCATAAATTTGGACCAAGGGACTTGTGTTAATATATTTATCCCTCTAGGTTTGTTTTATATATTTTAAAATAGGTTTGGGGAGTTGAATTCCATTATGTATGGGTAAGGGTCAGAATCACAGTAGAGAAAGACCAAGTGAAAGAGAAAACAGTCTCCCCTCAGTGACAAGCACACAAAAGCTAAAGAAAATAACTAATTTAATTAGGAGAAAGTAGGGATAGAGAGGATAAAAGAAGGTGCACCTTGTTCTCCTATTTGATGTTGATCCCCACTCCAATTCGTCAAAGAGTTCCGGATATTCTACTAGAATTAACCTGCAAGATAGATACAAAACTAGGGCTACGATGAAAGTAGTTATACAATGAAAAGAATGTGCATGTTATATGTCATATTCAAAGTAAACATAAATATAAATTTACATTGAAGAAAAATCTAGGGGAAATAAAATCTTTTATTATTAGCAAGTGGAAAAGGTAATTTATAACCTCATCCATCCTTAGGTATTGTCTTGAATCCAACTATCTTTGTTCCTCTAGGAATCCTCAAGCATCAACTAAAACTATATAGAATTTTCTAAATTTCTCGAATAGGGATAAGGAGACCCACTATAGTCATATAAATTGAGAAAGAATCTATGGAAAATGAGTTTCTAGACTAAAGAAGATTTTTCTCAAAGAATATAGGGAAATGATGTTTTCTAGATGTTGGTAGCATTACTTTTCACCAAGGGACTTGTGTTCTCATATTTATTCCTCTATTGTTGTTTCATATATTCCCAAAGATATTTGGGGAGTTGTATTTTGTTATGTATGGGCAAGGGTTGTTTTGAAATGATCTCACCCAAAAAACCCACCCAAAAACACGATATTATTTTATTTTTCACCAAAAATGAGGGAATTCACGGATTGCATTGAGGAAAGGTGTGGATTTCCGCATTTTGCACTATGTAAACCAACATATATTCTATTAAAGTATGTTTTTTAGATGATTTTGGGAGGTGAATTTTAGGTAAAAGTAGAGAAAGCATTGGGAAAGGATTAGGCCATGAAAAGAAAGCATAGGTGTGGCATTTTGTGCTATAACAAATGCCCCCTAATGTGTAAGGTCATAAAGGAAAAATGATGGCTGAAATACATTATGAAATTTGAGAGGCAAGGATGCATTGAAGTGTCCATGGAGGTTCCCGAACAACTGATCCAAAAAGGAATAACCATCAACAAAGATCAAGAAATATTTTTGTTTCGCAAGTCGGTGATACCCATGCTCAGGAGTGATAAAGCATGGCCTGCAAAGAAAATACATTGCATATCCATGGTACATATGAGAGTATGACTACTGTTCATGGCCATGAACAATACACAGTGGATCCATGTGATAAATATAAAGTAACAAGCATGGCCGCAAAGAATACACAATGGATCCATGTCAAAGTCGATCATAGCCACGAAGAGATACATAGTGGAGCTATGTCTCAAGATCAAGAACAAAGAATATCTAGAACCAAGAGAAAGAACAAATTTATCCTCTTCAATTACCAATGTCTATGAGGTGGCACCATATGAGTCAGGAAGGAGCACAAAAAGGTAGTTCTCGTACTTCACCCGAAGTATTCACAACAATCCATTATGGTACAATTCGACACTATATGAATAGATGAGCTAAAGTCAAACACAATGAAACATCATTTGATTACCGGTAATTGATTTATACCATTGACAAACGTGACACAACCCATCGATAATGATGATGGGATTCAAGGTACCATGGTACTATATAACATGTGTGAATAAATAAGTTGGTGTATTACACTTGGTAGAAACTATCGAGCATGGGACATTGATGTATTCCCACTGTCCATAATGAGGGAAGCTTCCACTGGTGAATGCAAGCCCCAAGGTACCAAAAATATCTCTAGATCCCCTTCTAGAGAAAGATGTGTCGAAGTCTATGGGAGGGAACACGCTGGATGGAAGGCATTAAGGAATCCTCCATAATCCAGCACGAGGGGTGGTGGAAGCCAAAATATTAGGAAGAGATCAGACGAAGAGACTGCTAGTTGTGATGATGAGGCTTGACTTGGGAAGGACAACTTGAAAGGTCAAAGGCTAACTACAGAATAGCCAACATAGGTTGGAAAAATTTCCCTTGAACATAAGAACATCACATTATGTGACTTGGGAAGCATGACTATATACTGGGATACATTTGTGATAAAGGAGGCATCAATAGACACTACATATATTTGGAGGAATAACCAACAAGAGGAGAAAAAACTCAGGTAAGAAAAAGTCTCCTAAAGCCATCCTAAACCCAAAATGATGAGATACTGACTCAAGATTTTTCTTTGTTCATGGGTGACAAGATTTCTGCCAACAAAAGAGATTAGATGTTTTTCCATTCTTTTTTTTTTTGTCTTTTTCATGTTATAGAAGCCTAAAAAATAATAAAATAATGCTTATTGTACAGTGTAGGAAATGAGTGTTGTGGGAAATCAAACTAGTTCCATAGCACAAGGAACATACCTATTCTCAATGAAAGGAAAGAATGTGCATGATAAGGATAGTTGGGGAAATGTCTCCTCCAGGGATAAGGTCTCGAGTCACAAAGGTATAAATTGCAAGGCTGGGAACTGATCAAAATGCATAGAAAATTGGTTCAAAAACAACATCCTGAAGCCGAAAGTAAGCCTAAAAGTGAAATAAGTCAATATGTTGATGCAAATACAACTCAAATTTAGGAAGTAAACTTCGCATAATGGTCTTTTTCATAAATTTAGTCTCCAGGGAACGAAAAAAAATAAAATCATACCAAGGAGAACTCTTTTGGTCACAGTAGGGCCAAATTATTCCTTTTTTTTACATAGTCCAATCGGTCCAGAAAAGGGTTAAAATTATATCAAAAGGATGCCTCTTAAAAACCTTTATAATGAGTGTGAATGAGACAATATCACCCTGTTATCTTTTGAATTTTAAGCAATATGAACAGAGCTTAACTATAGACTTCCTCGTCCTTTTTCACAAATTTAGTCCCCTGAGCCTGAAAAAGTATAATACACAACTTAGGATAACTCTTCTTGCACATATACTAGAGAATTCCTTTTTTGTAAGTAGTCTTGTCCAATCCGGAAAAGGGTTAAAATTGTGTTGGACAAATGTTCCTTCAGATCCATTTAACGAGTGTACAAGGAACAAAATCACTCGACAATCTTTTCAATTTTAAGGAGTTTGAAAAGAGATTAACTATGGAGTCCATAATGTTGTTGAGGATCAACATATAATATAGGGATCCCGTGGGAAAAAGCCAGAATGAGAAAGAGTAATATGTAGGAAGTTCAAACACAAACTCATCGTGGGACTAAACATGACCCATGAGCCTAGAAACATACTTGTAGTATGAGCGCCATAATGAAAAATGATTCTATACTAGAGAGCCCATGGAAGGTTGTCTCTACAATCATTCAAATGATGCTTTAAGCAGAGAGAAAGGTTTCACCATTCGTTGATGGGGTTGACCCTAGG
>JZKD02S0827674.1:0-14407 GCA_000966675.3 Picea glauca
CAAATGCACTCTAGCCATACTCCTAAAATATGGGTAGATAAGTATGGCACATACTCCTAAAATAGGTAGAAGTATGGCACATGATAGGTAAATCAACTATGGCTCATGTTTATCACATACTCCTAAAATAGGTAAAAGTATGGCACGTGATAGGTAGATCAACTATGACTCGTGTTTATCAACTATGGCAAATGCACTCTAGCCATACTCCTAAAATATGGGTAGATCAAGTATGGCACATACTCCTAAAATAGACACTCTAACCATACTCTTAAAATATGGGTAAATCAAGTATGGCACATACTCTTAAAATAGGCACTCTAACCATACTCCTAAAATATAGGTAGATCAAATATGGCACATACTCCTAAAATAGGTAAATCAACTATGACAGGGGCACATCAACTAGGGCAAACAATCATTTTTCATCTTATAATATCTCGTCGTAGAACTTTTTGAATATATTATGTGCATTATCAAATTGTGATTTACATGTGGGATCTCATACACAAACACAAAAGCCAAACACATCAAGCATGAATCCGGTTATAGAGTCTTCTTTGTTATTATCTTTTGAGACATTTGAGCCACCAATATTCATCACCATCACCTTTGTTGCAAGATAAAGACTTTGTCAAAGGAAGTCATTGAGGTTATAATGGAGACATCACTGGTTGGAGTGATCAATTTTGTGGACAAGCGAAAAGATACCAATTATATATACACCCAAGGCCAAAAGAACTGAGTTGTGGCAGTCACATATATTGATGATATTGATCAACACTCTACATCTCTATAAAAGCTCCAAATCTGGAATACCTATGTCCCTACTACAGATCTATAGAAGACAAAAATGCACAGATTGCACTACACAAATGCCAGCAAAAGAAGAACCACAATCCTTGAGTATGATCTCCATCGGATCCCTTGTCTTTAGATCACATCATAAATGTGAGAGTTGCTATTAAAAACGATAAATCATTTGCAAACCTGTAGAGGGTGCACATTGAGATGGAAAAAGAGGAGGAAATCATCTTGACTTATACGTGGATAATTGGATGATTCACCGATTTGTCTGAATATATACAGAATCGTTCTGGAAAATCGAACCCAGTAAATTTTGAAAAGCGAGCTATACCGGTCTCAAGTTTCAACGATCTAAACGTCTCCTGGATGTATGCAACCACGACCTGCTTTTGGATATCAAGTGCTCCCTAACGCCATATTCACCTGCAGATCATCGCACCTCCGCACCACCCTCTCATACATCGAACCGCGCACCCCGCCGGCCAGATCCCAAGTCGGATACGCGCTCCTCCGTGGCTGCGCCGCCCTAGACGCGTCCTTTCGGGCGGCGGCCAACAATCTGGTGGCCAAGGCCATCAGGTTCTCGGCCGACAGGTCGGATTCGAGGGCCGAGAACGGCAGGAGAAAGTAGAGCTCGCCCAGCCGGAGCTCCTCCTCCGGCTGGATCGGGCGACAGTTGACGGCGTAGAGATCACGCGAGTGACAGATGAAATGGCGGGGGTGGTGTTGCAGCACCCGCTTGAAGCTAACAGGGACCGGAAACATGTCCACCTGGCCGTTAACGTGGACGACCCTAATAGAGTCTGGACTTACCACCTTCGCCCGCCGGGCGCACGAGGCCATCGATCCCATAGCTCTTTTTCTTCTGTGGTAAAATAACAGTGAGCCAACTGGATCTTGAGAATGGATAAGGGCGTAGAACGCGGTCGAGAGTTCGAGATAATGGAGCCACCGCCCAGGTTGAGAAAATGAAGGGCCGACGGAACGTTCGATGATCGCAGAATGTGCGGTTCAGCGGTTTCGTCATGTAGGTGCGGTTTTTATTAATGATAGACGGAAAAAACGGGATCGGGGAATGCTGAGTCAGCCGTGAGGCTTCTTTATCATCTCTCGAAAAGACACTGTTCGACGTGGAGCGTTCCCATAAGAAATAATGCTGACGTGGAAAACACAGCACCACGTCATAACTCAACTCATAAGAAATAGCGCTGACGTAGAAAACACGGCACCAAGTCATATCTCAAAGCATAAGAAATAGTGTTGACGTGGAAAACACGGCATAACTCAAAGCTTTATTGGTCCCTGCCGGAATGCTTGGTACTATAGCAATGAGTTAATGATTAATTTAATTTATTAATTTATAGTTGATTTTCAAAAATTTTAATGTTTAATTTAGGAAGTTTCAATTCATATATTTTAAAATAAATAAAAAATATATTTGTTACAATTTTATTGGCTGATAACTTTGAAGTGTTATAGCTAGTTTCATTTTTTCCAATACTTTAATTAATGTTTATTTCACTTTTTCCAATTGCCCTCTTAACTCAATTACTCACTGTCCTTGTTACCTTGAAATGACCTAACCTTCAGTACTTTCAAGCTCTCCCATTCGTCTTGTTCTCTTCAACTCCCTCTCCCATCTTTTTAAGCATCCCATGAATGAATGGATTGAGTCCAGATGCGTTAAATCCGAGGGGTACACTTTTGTTGTGCTCTGCGAAAAGGGTCGATATGTACTTGGGCTCTTGTAATGGCGATCTCATCATATATTACTCAAGCTCTGTTACAAATAGGGACCACAAGCTCTGTAATAAATTGGGCCCGACGTGATGCGAAATAAGGTTTTGAAAATTCAGAGTTCCACTATATACAACGCACACCTCACACGTGGCGATTGCAAAGATGGTTGAACTCTGAAGTCCGAGGATTCATAAAACCTGGACCAGTTGTTCCTTTAGGTATTGATGATTTGGTCGCATCTCAAGTGAGAAGGATTGGGAAGCATTATCTATGAAGTATTGCAATTTGCGGTGGTAAATGTTAATATTGTAGTTAATGGATTTTTAAAATTTTTCCATTTATTTAGTAAAAAACTTACTAAAATTGTATCTATGAAGTATTGCAGTGGTAAATGTTTGAATGCAGTGGTAGTCTTTAAAAAGTACGTTAATATTGTAGTTAACGGATTTTTTTTCCATTTATTTAGTAAAAAATTTACTAAAATTTTAAATAAATTGCAAATTACAGAAAAACATTTCATTTTAGAATGTGAGGCTCTTAAAGACAGCAGGGAAAATTATGCAGGTATTCTGGCAGCTAATTCTTGGGATAATCTATTCAGCAAAGAGTTTGTTGAGAAGCTGGGAGCGATTATTGTAAAACTTCACAGGGAAAGGGCCGAATACAAAAGCCAGATGGAAAAACAATCTGTCCCATAGGCTATTTTTAGCCTCGTGGACGTTAAAAATACTTTCTTTCTTCTTTCTTTTTTTCTATTAATACGTGATGAAGCCAAAATTCATATTAAAAATATATATATATATGAATATGTGTTGTTAACACATTTAATATTGTAGTTTTGTGGGTTAACTTGAGTGGTTGATTGTTGTGGTTTTTTTCAATGAGGTTTTGGGGTTAAATCTCCTGCCAACTATTGTTGTTATGTGTATACATATTTAAATGGTATATATTTATTCTTATTAGTCTCTTTGAATTTGCTTTTGATGTGACATTAATTTGCCTTTTACTATAAATTTGTGTATGCCATGTAATGTTTAATATAAGAAAACAAATATATATTTTTGGATATAAAAAAATATTTGTGTCTCTCATTTTTAATTGGTTGATATAATTGAAGTGTTATTGTTCCTTTCAAATCTTTCAATATGTAGAATTAATTACATAATTAATGAATTTCACCAATCACCACATCTAAATATAAAAAATTGTACTATGTATTTATCATTATTATGCATTGTTATATTTATATTATATTTATTATCTAATATATTATTTATTATTATATTTGTATTATATAGATATGAATATTATACTTCCATTTAGCTTATGGTTCATTATACATTTTGAATAATAAACAATCCTCAATTATTATCGTTTGACAAAAAATATTCATTATTTGTGTATTTAGTTATACTAAGTTTCATTGTTGAACATGTATTTCCCAACTAACTCGGCAAGAACTGAGTTGCCATGCAACCCTTATTCTAATTGTTATAGGTTTTGATCTTTTTATCATTTTTATTTTTTTTTTATTTAAAATTTGACAAAAAAAATTAATTTGAGAGATTAATTGTGTAATGAAATATCCATTTATATATTTAAATATACAATTTAAATAACAGTAAAATATAATTTCATATAGTCAAATACACAAATATAATTACAATCAGTGACCACTGGCTGCAAGGAAATTGATTGCTAAATATGGCAGTTACATTCTGGAATATCAGTGAGAGACGGTTCTTATTTTAATGCTTAGTTTGATGGAAAGCATTAACTGCAAATTTAATACCTTGTAGATCTTTAATACCTTGTAGATCTTGTTTGATCACTACAAATGATGCTTAACAAAATGAGTCTACACATGCCAGATGCTCAACTTTTCATTTTGGCTGCGGCCCGCAAACAAGCACGCACCATTGCAAAGTGATTTTTTTTTTCAAACAAACCAGTATCCCACATGCAATCTCTAACTAGAAATATTTTTCTTTATATTGAAAGTTGGCCATTTAAAATGAATGGTAAATGAACTGAGGTTAGTGTTGTTGGGCGCTTGTGTCTACATTATGTGTGGGCCAAGCCAATATACTTTTTAAAGAACGTAATGCTGGGCCATTGGACATTCCTATTTTAAAAAGAATAAGAATGCAATGCTGGGCATTGGACATTCCTATTTAAAGAATGCATGTATGGGCCAAGTCACTATCTTTTTTATTTAAAAGAATGTAATGTTTGGGTAGTGTACGTTCTTATTTTAAAAAAGAATTCAATACAATGGTCTTGGACATTCTTATTTAAAGAATTCAAAGCCCAAAAAGAATAAAAATAAATTGGACATTTCTATTTAAAAAATGCAAGCTTGAGTATTGGACATTCTTATTTAAAGCCCAAAAAGAATTCAATGCTTCACGATTGGACATTCCTATTTAAAGATTTCAATGCTTCAGCATTGCACTTTCTTTTTTTTTTAAAAAGCAATGCTAGGGAATTGTAGTTTTTTATTTATTTTTATTTTTGAAAGAATGCAATGCTTAAGTCACTATCATTTTGTAAAAAGAATGCAATACTTAGGCATTCGACATTTCTATTTTGTAACCATAAAGCAATGCTTGGGCATTGGGCTTGGGACATTCCTATTTTGTAAAAAAAACAATATTTGGGCATTGAACATTGCTAAAAAGCAATGATTAGGCATTGGACATTCTTATTTTGTTAAAAGAAAGCAATGCTTGGGAATTAAATATTGTTAGAATGTGATGCTTGGACATTGCTAGTGGGATGTGGATGAAATTAGTTAATGTTTTCTTTATAAAATCTATTCTTAAGATGGGGAAGGAGATTCTCTTTTATTTTGGAAAAAGAATGCAATTCTTGGGCATTGGACATTACTAGTAGGATGTGGATGACATTAGTTTAAAAAAAATTATATAAGAGCCATTAACAAAATGGGGAAGGAGAAAATTGGTTGAAGGTTTGCAATTAACGAAATTTAAAAGGATTTACATTCATCATTGATGCTTCAAGAAGTCTAGTTGGAGAATACAAGTACTACATCTTATAATAATAATAATAATAAAWTGYGGTTGTGTCYTAGACCTATCCCGAAATCATAATAAGGGAGTGTCAGGAACATTGTGTYCATGTATGTCATGCACAATTTGGATGCCTATTGATCTATTTTGTGTCTAGTTTTGACATTTTAATCWACAAGTGCAACTTATCATTCAACAMAACACAATTGAAAYAAACGGACATAAAAGTGTTGAACATTCAAATGGTTTCATGATGRTCTTCAAAATAATCACACAAACAAGATTATGTRTCATTTTCAAAAKYTTTGACMCATCARTTGTACATCATTAAGTGAACTTACATTGTAAATCCAAATTGAATCATTGARTTGCACAAAYTGAAGGATAAGWWCAAGYCATTAAATTGTACAAAGGGTGGAGTTGCAAGAATCCCTATTATSAAAAAAGGACATGCATGAAATTGAATAAGGAGGTCATTACCTTTCCAATGAACTCTTCGAGTAAGCTACATCAAAGATGTTGGTCATGTTGTTGCTTGTATTTGGTGTAGGCTTTCTGCAGGATATCATGGACTTGTTTTTGGATGTGTTGGATCCATTCAACAAATTTGGTTGCTCTATCTACCCCAGCCTTAGCATGGGGGGACTCTTCCTGTGAAGATGCAATGGGTAGAGATACATCAATGGGGGCCAATGGTTGGAACCCCAACCACACTTGGAAAGGGATGTAGCCAATAGAGTTGTGGAGGGCTCTATTGTAGCTATGTTGAAAATATGGAAGGATCGCATCCCATGTACTTGGATGCTTGGATTTGTACATGCATAGAATATGCACAGTCATCATATTGACCACTTCTATGTCTCTATCTATTTGGGGGTGGAAGGCAATCGATTTCGTTAGCATGGTGTCCATTAGAGACCATAGGCTGGACCAGAAGGTATTGAGGAACCTATTGTCCCTATCTAAAATAATGGTCCATCGTATCCCAAAATGAACCCAAACACACTCAAAGAAGAGCTTATCAGTGGCTTTGGATATAATACTCTTCTTACACTATGCCAAAATGGCCATATTATAGAACCGATCAACAACCACAAACACATAATCGTTACCATGCTTGGTGGAGGGAAAACCTGACATGTAATCCATGGAGACTAACTCACGGGGTTTGTCTAAGGTAGGTAGAGGAGTGTACAACCCCTCCTTATTAATGGTAGGTTTAGCAATGGCATAGGCAGTGCACAATCTGATATACCTTTTCACGTCCTGATGGAGTTTTGGCCAGTAAAAATACTTTTGCAGTATTGTTATTGTCTTTCCCACATCGAAGTGCATTTCCACTTCACTGCAATGTGCCTCCCATATTATCTTTTCATGCTCACTTGAAGGAACACAAAGATGACCTAGGTAGCACAAAAATGTGTCCTAGAGGTGAAAATCTAGAACTTGTTTACCTGGACCCAGTTTTTCATATGTAGCGACGAAGCGAAGGTCATTATCGTACAATTGGGGCCACTCGAAGGTCTCATTCCCACGAGAGTCAAGAAATGTGGTTAACACCACAATTAGGGGTTAGTTGAGGTAGTCTACAACATGGTTGGTGTTTCACTTCTTGTACTTAATGTTCAAGTGGAATTGTTGCAAGTACATGGACCACTTTTGATGGCATTCATTATGTAACTTTCCTCATGTCTGGATGAATTGAAAAGGCTTGTGATCAGTGTGGATGATTGTTTCCTTTCCTAAAATATAATGCTCCCATTATCAGTATGTCTGCACAATGGGGTACATTTCCTTTTCAAAGGTGGGATACATGCAAACAGTATCAAAGAGTGTCTCACTGTGAACCATTGGATGTCTATGCTCAGTGAGGATTGCACTGATAGCATAGTTAGAGGTGTATGTCTCAACCTTGAACAGTTGTTGCAGGTATGGAAGAGTGAGGATTGGTTTCAAGCATAGGTTGTGCTTCAGATCCTCAAATTTTTTCTATTGTGACTCAGACCATGAAAAATTGGCTTTAGCTCCACTCTTAGCCACTTGGCTTAAGGGCCAAGTGATATGAAAGAACCTCACATGAACCTATGGTAGAAGTTGGCAAGGCCAAAGAAGCTGCGAATCTCTATTAGATTCGTCGAGGCTGGTCAAACGTGAATGCCTTGGATCTTGGTTGGGTGCACATGCATTTGAAGTTCATCCACAATGTATCTTAGATATTGAATTCTCTATATGCCAGTGTTGTCATAAAGTGTTGAGGATCTATTGAATGTGTTGTAAATATTCTACCCAACTTCCATTGAATATGAGGATGTCATCCAAATATATGACCATAAAATATTGTGTGAACGACCACAAGATATTATCCATCAACCTCATGAATGTTGTCAAAGCATTATTCAAGCTAAAAGGCATGACCAACCACTCAAAAAGACCATCTTTAGACTTGAAGGCGGTCTTCAATACATTAGTTTGTTCAATCGATAGTTGGTGGTATCATGAATTCAAATCAAACTTACTAAAGAAATTGGCACCCTTAAGTTGATCAAGAGTAACATCAATTCGGGGGATTGGGTATCGATTCTTAACAATGATTTTGTTTAGCACCCTATAATCAATACAGATTCACCATGTCTCATCCTTCTTCTACACCAATACCATTGGGCTCCCACAAGGTGAGGAGCTTAGTCGAATGTGGCCCTTTTGGAGGAGCTCGTGAATTTGACACTTTATTTCCTCATTCTCCAGAAGGCATCGTTTCTATATCGGGCCATTAGGAAATGGAACACCAATTATCAATTCAATTAAATGTTTGATCTGGTAGTGCAGAGGCACCCCCGTAGGAAAAGCAAATATATCTTTGTGCTCCTCTACAATCTTGTCCACATGCTTTTGTTGTGTAAAGAGGCCTCGTGTTGAGGAGGTGGCGGTCTTCCAACCAAACCATGAAGAGGAATATGTTTCCAGTGTAAGATATTACCTTTTGACATTTCTTTGTTGACATTAAGGAAACCGCAGTAGTCAAAACTACCTCTAGAGTTGTCCTCCCAAAGTAACAATGACACTATGAAGCCTCAACTCATAAGCAGCATGATGTTTCTGTTGGGTATGTATTATATTCTTTGCACGAGTAGTAGTGTTGCCTCGATTTTTGTGTCCATTGTTGGGCAGTTTTCCGGCACATGGTTTTTGTTGATGGTTTTCTATTTCCAGTTAAGGAATTAGGGTTGTTGACTAATCCAGTTCATTGAGTTAGGGTTTTGGATGTCATTGGCTCATATATGTATATTGTATTGTAAATAATGTATCACTATGAATGAATATAGAATATGTTGGTTTTCCCGGTTTGGGTTTCCAGGGGAAAAATATCTGTGTAATGTTTGTATTTTCCATTGTATATTTTCTGCTCTTTTACTGAAAATTTGTTTGCAGTAAATATTGCACAAGGTTTGTTGGCCCTCGACCAAGTTTTGAGGAAACCGTGGTCAAGTTTGGACCATTTTGAACTTCGACACATTGTTCGAAGAAGGAGCACCCAGGCGGAGCTGAGATCATGGATCTCACTTATTTTGTGGGTTATGTGGACCCAGTAAGGGGTTCTCTAGGGTTTTTGTAATGGGTTTATGGGATGTCGGCCCATGGGGTTTACCCATGATTAGTCCTTATTGTAAGGGATTGTAAAAGTATAAATAAGTAAGATTGTATGATAGAAGGGAGAAGAATATTTTAGAGAAAAGTGGAGAGTTAAGTGCAAGTAATGTGATTAGCTTTGTGCAAGGGAATGTGTGTGAGTAAGGCTCTGTGCTTGATACATAATTGGCTATGTGCCTTGACCTAGTTTTGGAAGGAAGATCTGGTGCTCAGTGCGCAGATCTCTTGTCTAATGTGAAGATTGACTTTGTGGCTTAGTCCACAGGAGTGAATGAATGTAAGATTCAGATGAATAATAAAGAAGGTGAAGCAGTTGGTGGACGTAGACCCACACTGGGGTGAACCACGTATATCTTGTGTTTTTGGTTTGATTTGTGCTATGTTGTTTATGTTATGAATCTGCTCTGTGCTTTGATTATTATGTATGACAGATAGATTTGTTGTTGCTTAGTGATTTACTTGTGTTAAGGATAAATGAATGTTAGATCTAAGCCAGTGCTAAGTGCTCAGGATATATAATCATTTATTGTTACTATGACGATCTATCTATGGGTATGTTATGCGATGTTATTAAGATTAGGAAACTAATGCATGTCATCTTCTAAGTGTTAATAGAATACCCTGCAAAGTGTTATTATCACAGATATGTGTCCCAGCTTGGTTACAAACACATGTATCCTGTAACCCCCCCTGCTTCTACCTCAAGTGAGACTTCGCATGCTTCACAGGTGTCGCCAAAAGGGCCGGTAGTCGGGGTTTTGTTGGTGCATTGTTAAGCGTTGAATCATGGGTCTGCCTCTGTACCAACAAGGTTAAAATATACATTTGGTATCAGAGCTTTGTTGGCTTCAGGGGGACGGCTTTGTGGTCAATGGTTTGGATCAAGATTGTGATAAGCCTTGTTACAGTGGGAGATCTGTGGTATTGATTTTTCAGGTGAAAAGAAATGGTGAGCAATTCAAAAATGGAGATCGAGAATTTTAATAGACAAAGTTTTGAGTTGTGGAAGCTCAAGATGGAAGATTTGTTGGTGGACAGAGATCAATGGATCGCGGTAGATCCAAGTACTGCACCTACAAGAACTTCAGCAGATGACTGGAAAAAGTTGGATCGGAAGGCGAAGAGCACAATCCAACTGTGTCTCTCAGATTTAGTATTACTGAATGTGTCAGAGGAAGCTACAACCAAGGATTTATGGGATAAGTTGGGGAAGCTGTATCAGTCTAAGTCCCTAGTAAATAAACTATTCCTGAGAAAAAAGTTGTATAACCTGAGGATGAGAGATGGAGACTCGATGGCAGAGCATTTGAACGCCTTCAATACTATGGTAAGTCAGTTAGTATCTGTTGAAATTAAAATTTCAGATGAAGATAAGTGTATCAGTTTACTTTGTTCTTTACCAGACTCATGGTATAGTCTGGTTGTGGCCATAGGTAGTAATACAACTACCTTGAAGTTTGGTGAAGTGGTCTCATCCTTGTTTTCGAAGGAGATGAGACGGAAGAATATGAAAGGATGGACCACAGACGCATTATTTGCAAGAGGATGCTCCCAAGAAATAAATAGATCTAAGTTCTCAAGTGGGAGATCTAAGTCTAAGGGTAGATGTAAATCTCCTAGAAAGTTTGTAAAGGTATGTTTAAGATGTGGAAAATAAGGGCACTACAAGAAGCAGTGCAGATCCAAAGTTGAGAAAAAGAATGGATCTGAAGAATCTCCTTCTACGGAAGAAAAGACCTCCAAGGAAGAAGGAGGGGTTGTGTGCTTGGCTTATTCAAGCACACATGCAGATAATGAGGCATGGTTTGTTGACTCAGGTGCATCCTTTCATATGACTCCCCACAGGGAGTGGTTCTGTGAATATGAAAGGTATGATGGAGGTAATGTTTTCCTAGGTGATGANCTTATTGTAAGGGATTGTAAAAGTATAAATAAGTAAGATTGTATGATAGAAGGGAGAAGAATATTTTAGAGAAAAGTGGAGAGTTAAGTGCAAGTAATGTGATTAGCTTTGTGCAAGGGAATGTGTGTGAGTAAGGCTCTGTGCTTGATACATAATTGGCTATGTGCCTTGACCTAGTTTTGGAAGGAAGATCTGGTGCTCAGTGCGCAGATCTCTTGTCTAATGTGAAGATTGACTTTGTGGCTTAGTCCACAGGAGTGAATGAATGTAAGATTCAGATGAATAATAAAGAAGGTGAAGCAGTTGGTGGACGTAGACCCACACTGGGGTGAACCACGTATATCTTGTGTTTTTGGTTTGATTTGTGCTATGTTGTTTATGTTATGAATCTGCTCTGTGCTTTGATTATTATGTATGACAGATAGATTTGTTGTTGCTTAGTGATTTACTTGTGTTAAGGATAAATGAATGTTAGATCTAAGCCAGTGCTAAGTGCTCAGGATATATAATCATTTATTGTTACTATGACGATCTATCTATGGGTATGTTATGCGATGTTATTAAGATTAGGAAACTAATGCATGTCATCTTCTAAGTGTTAATAGAATACCCTGCAAAGTGTTATTATCACAGATATGTGTCCCAGCTTGGTTACAAACACATGTATCCTGTAACCCCCCCTGCTTCTACCTCAAGTGAGACTTCGCATGCTTCACAGGTGTCGCCAAAAGGGCCGGTAGTCGGGGTTTTGTTGGTGCATTGTTAAGCGTTGAATCATGGGTCTGCCTTTGTACCAACAAGGTTAAAATATACATTTGGTATCAGAGCTTTGTTGGCTTCAGGGGGGCGGCTTTGTGGTCAATGGTTTGGATCAAGATTGTGATAAGCCTTGTTACAGTGGGAGATCTGTGGTATTGATTTTTCAGGTGAAAAGAAATGGTGAGCAATTCGAAAATGGAGATCAATAATTTTAATAGACAAAGTTTTGAGTTGTGGAAGCTCAAGATGGAAGATTTGTTGGTGGACAGAGATCAATGGATCGCGGTAGATCCAAGTACTGCACCTACAAGAACTTCATCGGATGACTGGAAAAAGTTGGATTGGAAGGCGAAGAGCACAATCCGACTGTGTCTCTCAGATTTAGTATTACTGAATGTGTCAGAGGAAGCTACAACCAAGGATTTATGGGATAAGTTGGGGAAGCTGTATCAGTCTAAGTCCCTAGTAAATAAACTATTCCTGAGAAAAAAGTTGTATAACCTGAGGATGAGAGATGGAGACTCGATGGCAGAGCATTTGAACGCCTTCAATACTATGGTAAGTCAGTTAGTATCTGTTGAAATTAAAATTTCAGATGAAGATAAGTGTATCAGTTTACTTTGTTCTTTACCAGACTCATGGTATAGTCTGGTTGTGGCCATAGGTAGTAATACAACTACCTTGAAGTTTGGTGAAGTGGTCTCATCCTTGTTTTCGAAGGAGATGAGACGGAAGAATATGAAAGGATGGACCACAGACGCATTATTTGCAAGAGGATGCTCCCAAGAAATAAATAGATCTAAGTTCTCAAGTGGGAGATCTAAGTCTAAGGGTAGATGTAAATCTCCTAGAAAGTTTGTAAAGGTATGTTTAAGATGTGGAAAATAAGGGCACTACAAGAAGCAGTGCAGATCCAAAGTTGAGAAAAAGAATGGATCTGAAGAATCTCCTTCTACGGAAGAAAAGACCTCCAAGGAAGAAGGAGGGGTTGTGTGCTTGGCTTATTCAAGCACACATGCAGATAATGAGGCATGGTTTGTTGACTCAGGTGCATCCTTTCATATGACTCCCCACAGGGAGTGGTTCTGTGAATATGAAAGGTATGATGGAGGTAATGTTTTCCTAGGTGATGANAGAAATACAAAGCTCGGTTAGTAGCAAAGGGTTATTCCCAGGTTGAGGGAATTGATTTTGGTGAGATTTTTTCTCTTGTTGCCAAGTTAACCTCTATAATATTTATGTTATTTGTTGCTGCTGCATTTTATTTTGAAGTAGAACAAATGGATGTGAAGACACATTCCTACATGGGGATATAGAAGAATAAATCTATATGAAACAGTCAGAAGGGTTTGTTGTGAAGGGAAAGAAGGAGTTGGTATGCAAGATGAAAAAGTCCTTGTATGGTTTAAAACAATCATGAAGGATGTTGTATCAAAAATTTGATACTTATATGTTGGGACTTGGCTTCACAAGAAGCAAAGAGGATCATTGTGTGTATTTTAAATTAATTGGTGATCATTTGATTTATTTGGTCTTGTATGTGGATGAGATTATCCGAGATGTAAAAACTCAGTTGTCCTCTAAATTTGACATGAAGGATCTTAGTGCTTCAAATTTCATTTTGGGCATGGAAATTAAAAGAGATCAGAAAAAGAGGAAACTTTGGTTAAATCAGAGAAAATATGTCGAGACAATATTGCATAGGTTTAATATGCAGGAATGTAAACTGGTCAAGGTTTCTATTCCTATTGGTGTAAGAAAATTTGTAGATCGGTGTCCCAAGACATAGAAAGAGGAGGAGGACCTGTCTCTTGTTCCATATGCGAGTGCAGTTGGCAGTTTGATGTATGCAATGGTTTGTACTAGACCAAACATTTCACATGCAGTGGGAGTTTTGAGCAGGTATATGTCAAAACCAGGGAAGGAGCATTGGACAACAGTAAAAAGGGTTTTTAGGTATTTGGGTGGCACTTCTAGCTATGGATTGTGCTGCCAAGGAAGACTAGGATTAGACAAAGTGTTGGATATACATGGATTTGTAGATGCAAACTAGCCTGGAGATCTGGATTGTAGGAGATCCACAAGTGGGTATGTGTTTAACCTGTTTGGAGGAGAAATAAGTTGGATGAGTAAAAGAACAGGTTGTAGTGGCACTTTCAACTGCAGAAGTTGAATACATGGCAGCCACTCATGCAAGTAAGAAAACAATATGGTTACAAATAGTGTGTTCGGGTATTGGGTTGGTACAACAAGTTGTAAGGATAGATTGTGACAGTCAGAGTGCAATTTTTCTGGCAAAGAACCCGACTTATCATTCAAAGACAAATCATATTGATATTCAATATCACTTTGTTAGAGACATGGTTGAAGAAAAGAAAGTGTTGTTGATGAAGGTGGACACTTTGAAGAATGTTGCAGATTCATTAAAAAAATATGTGAGCACTGAGAAGTTCTCTTGGTGTGGAGGATCCATGGGCATTGTTGCCTTGGATTGTTGACTATGTAACCCTATAACCCT
>JZKD02S0827685.1:0-14407 GCA_000966675.3 Picea glauca
GTACTGTGTATGTGTATGATTGTTCATTTGTTCATTGCTTATTTACTCTGCAATTATTGGATAATAATTCTTCATTGATATAACACTTGGATTATATGGTTAAATTGCTCTATTATTGATTCACCCCCCCTCTCAGTAATCCAACAAAAACATTAGTACATGAAACATTTAGTCTCCTAGCTCAATAAACCACAAAAATGCATGAATTAATTATACTTTACCTTATGACCTCATCAATGGCTAATGGTAGTGTTCTTTGTCATTTATCCAAGCTTAGGTAAGCCAAAAAGGTATAGATGAGGAGTATAATAGGGTAGTGGGGATGTCAATTTAGAGGCTTAACACCTGTGTATTAAATTTCTCTTTCCTAGCATTACAGATCCATAGTCTGGAGTTTACCCCTCCAACTTTTATTTAAGTCATACTAGTCTTTGCAAGGGTTTGAATGTCTACACTTTATAATAATAATGTAATCTACATAGGCCCAGAACTTAGGATTTCAGCCTCTCTCTTAACACATATTACCATATGTGCGTGCAAGCCTAAACTCCAATACACCAAATCAACTTAAATAAACGTAAAAAAGTAAAGTCAAAAGTTTTGCTTTATCCTTGGACTTAGAGGTTTGGCTTACGAAATCCCATTGAAACTTACTAGTTAGAAGCAAGCCCTAAACTGGAATTTGATTGAATCCTTACGAGATTTAACTAAATGCAACCCTGGCGCCAACTGGACTAGTAGTGTTAGGTTTTTTTTCTTTTGGAAGAGTCCCATACTTGTCCTTTTCATTACATTAAATATGACGGGATGTGATGACAGTCAAAATTAAGTTCTCTGACCGACCATTAAAGGGGGTGGGTGAGGAACAAGAACCTCCATGTGCCCTACTCCAATACATTCACGCCCAATCACTCCTGTCACATGGCATCGAATTCTCGATGTACCCCACATTCAATGTGCGTTGGGGATTGTGTTTTAGGGTAGTAACCGATATTCATTATCATTTCTGCAAGTTTGTTCCGAATTGAGCTCTGTGTGTTCCTTTGTTTTCTTGGATTACTCTACGCGGGGTATGGTGGCTTGGAGAACCTTCCAGATTATTCTTTCTTTCGATAAGTATCTTTCTTACGGTGTAAATTTTACTGCAAGTTCTGATTTGATCTTTTTCGGCTTACTGCTCCTACATTCCCTCCCAACGCATTTCACATGAGTAGGGTCCTTCTCGTAAGCCATGTCACCCTCCTCCTACATTCGTCATTTTCCATGCGTTGGAAACTTTCCTACGTGCTATCTCCTACTGTATTTCGTTGGAAAAGTAATCAGAAGTTCATTTGTTTAGGTCGTATATACATTTGTATGTTATACATGTTCTACGACGCTGGAATATTTCTGGAAGTTACTTCTATTCTGGTTGAGTAATAATGAGATGGGTTTTCACTTTGTTTCTCCTTCTTTTTTTTCTCTCTGTTCTTCCGGGATTTCTCAACGAAACCTTAAGCCTGGGGTTTTCATGTTGGAGAGTCTCTCGTAAAATTAATATCCGACCTAACCTTTCAGCAAATCTTAAACCCTAAAGATAACTAAAGGTGGTCAAATTTACCTCTTCATACCCTCTTACTCATATTCTGGACGCAATAAGAGTGCATGTGCACCTGGAGTTTTCGGCATTGTGTTGTCTCTGTATTTTCTTTAAAAACTTAATCATAGGATGCTAGACAGATGACTGGTATGGTTTTTTTTTGGCCCTTTGATTTTTTTTTTGAAAAGGACAGTGAATTTATGCTTATCATGCGATTTGGATATATTAAGGCATTTGTTTATTTATTCTCTATTCCATTCTTTTCCTTGGTTATTCAAAGATTTTTTTATCGCTAATAATGGGCCTTTATTTTGCGAGGGTACCCATCAGAGATATTTGGACTCCTCCTCCCTTTCCGTTTGGAAAATACGTAGTTTGTCGCAAAAGGGGAAAGCATCGAATCTTCCTATTTAAGTTAAGAATTATTTTCGGCTATACTCATCTATTTTATTAGATTCTTTTCTTTCCTGTTCGAACAAGTCTGTAATTGTTTTGTCGAAATGTGTGTAGGGTTTTTTTTTCGGTCACAAGAATACATGGAGAACAACCTCCATCATCTTCTTAAGAGGTATTCTGGTTCTGTTCTTCCCTTTCTAGAAGCTTTGGCAACTCAAGAATTAAAGGGGTTAACTCTTTGTGGTAGAGGTTGTTTGTTTTTATACTTCTATTATTTAATTTCTAGGCCAATAAGAGGGTCGACTGTAAAACTATAAGATTGGTCGAAAGAGTTAAGTCGGATTTTATTATACTATGTCTTAACTCAATCATTAATGGAAGGACGATTTTCAACTTCCTCTTGACCTTCTGTATTTTCCTTGAAAGACAACTCGAGTAATATGATACTTGTTCTTTTCATTCCTGTAGTTTTTCCTTAAGTATTTATCAACGTAGGTTCTCGAAGAATTTAGAATAATGGTTGTATAAATGTCTGGTGTTTATATTCAACATAATGTCGCAATTATTTAGACGGATACTCACTTTATTCTGAGTCATATACAAGTCTATTCTTGATTTACGTTACCTCTATGTATGCGATTTGTCTGGAGTTATATTATTCTCTAGTAATAGTTGGGAAATGACTAGATTTGTGCCCTAGGTGGTTAGACAGGACTTATGTATTAAAGTTTACGATTGTGTCAATTATTTATGAACTGTCCTTCTTTATACAACTATAATCGTATATGGGTAGTCATTCTCTGATGGTAATTAGATCTCTATCACTATACAAATATGTAAACAAACCTATATGTGATATATTGATATGTGATCTGTAGGGTCCATAGTACTTTGCATTTCTCTCTTCAATATTATATGAGAAAGGAGAATCTCAGCTAAGTAATATGAATTCATTTTCTGAATTTTAGTTATAGAGATACACATAAACTTATATGTATATATACAGATTTGTTCGATTCGATTTTGATATAAGTAGTTCCGCCTAGAAGCTCAATTACAGGGATAAACAAACACCTGTAAACAGATCGGTTCTTTTAAATTCAGTGTACGTAGATAGTGCTACCTAGAAAAATCAGTTACAGGAATAAACAAACGACTATAAACATATATGTTCCTTTCAAGTACGATGTACATAGATAAATTTTGCCTAACTGTTTAATTTTTCATAAGGAAATAATTCCAGAATTTTAGTCATCTGTTGTAAACTTGCTCCAAATGGACAGATCTCATTCATGTAAGATATTACACTTTAATTCAACCAAATGCACTATATATATATATAATCATTCAACAGATAACTTACAGCAAATAGATATGATCGTTCAAACAGATACATTACAACAAGTAGATATGATTGTTCAAATAGATACATTACAACAAGTAGATATAGTTATTCCAAACAGAGAGGAAAAGATTACATATCTGAAGTAGTTCATGGGAAGAAAAAGGAAACAACCACATTCCTCCCAACCATTGAACAGGGCAGCCAAATCACTTGCCTAATTCACCCCCTAGCCTGACCATGAATCCATGAGGGCAAACTTGGAATCTCCTCTTCAGCAATGTCTTCCTCTATCCCTCGTCCTCTCCTTGCCTCACACTTAATTTTTAGTGTTCATAACAGCAAGTACACAGTAGTTGTTTTCCCCAGCATACTCCTCCTTGCCTCACACATTAGAAACCAGTGTTCATAATAGCAAGAGGTAATTCCTTTTCCATCATACTTGGCAGCGTCCTGCCTCCTCACATATGTTATTTAACAAAACAAATGTTTTTGCCTAAGTCTTATTTCCCCCCTTGGGAATTTTCACAGCTTTCTAAATCCCTGATTTTTAGGGGCTGCCAATGGCCAAATCTCTGATTTTCCACTTGTAATAATCAGCCCAGAGGTAGTTCCAACATGTTCCCCACTCATGGAGTCATGGTCAGCTGATTTTAATGTGGTTGTTCCATTTGTCCTCCTGCAATCAATATAAAATATTTTGTTTTCATACAAGTGTCATAGTCAAATAGTTAGTTGGGACAAATCAGATCTCTACCCAATAGTCATAATAATTAATTACAATTATCAAATTCGAAATTGGGAATTGCCATAAATGGAAAAAAAATTCCAAATTCGAATTTACTAAAAACGGAATAATTTTCCAACCAATTTTAAATTTCAAAAATACTTTATTTTTGGGCATGTCACATCCTTTCCCCCTTCAATAAAACATTGTCCTCRGTGTTCGTTCCTTTCTTGGAACAAGATTGGATGAGATTTCCRCAAATCTCCCTCCAACTCCCAAGTGGCCTCCTCARGACTAAAGTGCTTCCATTGCACCTTTACCTGAGCGACGGCTCTGTTCCGAAGTGTTATTTCTCTCCTGTCTAGAATACGCAAGGGTTCCACCTGGAACTCGCCTTCGGGTTCCACYTGCACCAAKTTCCAATCAATCATATGAGTAGGGTCATGAACATACCTTTTCAAAAAAGAAACATGAAATACATTATGAATTCTTAGATTAGYTGGAAGTGCAAGTTGGTATGCTACRGTTCCAATTYGAGCTAGTATCTCAAAGGRCCMACAAAACCTAGGTGYCAGYTTGGCACAATTTCCTAACTTCAACAAACTTTTTCAGGCTTTGACCTTCAAATAAACATGGTCTCCCACTTGAAATTCCAAGTGTCTTCTTTTCTGATCTGCGTAGCTCTTMTGTCTGTCATGTGCTTCTTTTAAGTTCTGTTGTACCTTCCTTACCATGTTCTCCATTTCTTGGAGCATCTCTGGTCCAACCATGAGTCTGTCAAYCGRGTTATTCCAGCTAATTGGAKTCRTTCACTTTATGTCGTACAGTACCTCAAAAGGGATTAACTTAGCCRAAGTTTGGTACCCATTGTTATATGMAAATTCTACCAAGTGTAGGTAGTCTTCCCACTTGTGTGGTTTTGTTCTTACATACATGCAGAGCATATCCTCTACRATTTGGTTTATCCTTTCGTTTTKTCAATCCATTTGTGGGTGATAACTCGTACTAAAATTCAAATTAGTATTTATCCCTGCAAACAATTCCTTCCAAAAAGTGGATGTGAATTTTACGTCTCTATCTGAAATCACCATTTTAGGAATACCATGCAGTCTAAAAATTTCTTTCATAAATATTTCAGCAATGTTTATAGMTTKAAAAGTAGACTTTACAAGAATAAAGTGTGCAGACTTAYTGAGTTTATCGATTACAACCATAATAGAATCATTATGTTTCTGAGTTTTTGGAAAACCTATTATAAAGTCCAGCAATATGGTCTCCCATTTCCATTCYGGTACTGGTAATGGCTATAATAGGTCGGTTGGATGYTGGTGTTCGACCTTAACCTTCTGACAATCTTGGCACCTAGCCAAGTATTCTGTTGTTTTKCCCTTCATATTAGGCCAGTAAAATAGTTTTCTAAGTGTTGTTATTGTCTTCTGGTAGCCTRGATGGCYAGAATAYGGTTTCTTATGCACTTCGTCCAAGACTATTAACTTTAACTYTGTTGAATCTGGTATGTAAAGTATGTTTTTAAATCGTAATAGTCCCTTCTTGTCGATACTTAGATTTGGTTTATCTGAGTTTGCRGTATTGTTTTGTAATTSTGCCATTATCTTAGTGTAATTTTCATCGTTAATACTTGTCGTCCTTATTCTTTGTTCCRGATCACTTTCTGYCCTGCTGATATTTATTTCGAATAGCCCATGGAMTCTTCTSCTTAAAGCGTCTGCTACCTTATTTTCCTTACCCTTGATATGTCTRACTTCGAAGTCGAATTCGCTCAAGAAGGCTAGTCATCTTSCTTGCCTTGCATTAAGATCTGGTTGGCTAAATAGATATTTCACACCGCTATTATCYGTCAATAGTAGAAATTTTTTGCCCATTATGTAGTGTAGCCACATTTTTAAGGCGTGTAWTACCGTTGCCAATTCTAAGTCATGAGTGACATAATTTCGCTCATGTTATTTTAATTTMTGGGACTCATAAMAAATCACCTGTCCTTCGTGAGTTAGGACACCACCTAGTCCTTTTTTACTTGCATCAACACATACGGTAAAGTCTTTATCTAGGTCTGCTACCTTCAATATGGGTGCARTTGTCAATAATTCCTTCAACTTGTTAAAAYTGTCTTGACACTTCTGTGACCAGTTAAACTTGGTCCCTTTCCTTTGTAATGACGTGATAGGATAAGMTATTTTGGAAAATCCTTCTATGAATCTACGATAATATCYGGTGATTCCCATGAATGACCGGATGTCCGCTACATCCTTTGGTACCGGCCATTCCATAATGCCTCTTACTTTCTCAGGGTCGACTGCAATGCCTTCTGCATATATTAYGTGTCCTAGGTAYTRTATCTTCTTCTGGTAAAAAWCACACTTATCAAATTTAGCATACARTTGGTGCTTCCTTAAAGTTTGCAGGACGATTCTTAAGTGKTCTTCATGTTCTTCCTCCGTTTTAGAATACACTAGGATATCGTCGATAAATACTAGTACGAACTTGTCTAAGTACTGACTGAAAATAYTGTTCATTAGGCACATAAATGTGGCTAGTGYGTTAKTGAGTCYGAAAGGTATGACTACGAATTCATAGTGTCCATATCTTGTTCGAAAGGTTGTTTTGCTTATGTCCTCATCTTTTATCCTGACTTGATGGTAATCGGATCATAAATCCAATTTTRAAAAGATTTTGGCCTCGCCTACTTGATCGAACAGGTCATTTATCCTAGGTAAGGGGTACTTGTTCTTAATAGTCATTTTATTCAATTGTCTATAGTCRATACATAGTCTTAGAGTACCATCTTTCTTTTTCACAAAGAGGAYCGGTGCTCCCCATGGTGAAACAATGGGTCTGATATACTTTTTGTCCAACAATTCCTGCARTTGTATCTTTAGTTTTTTTCAATTCAGGTAAACTCATTCAGTAAGGTGCTTTCGAGATAGGGGTTGACCCAAGTAGTAGGTCTATGGAGAAGTCTATTTCCCTTCTAGGAGGTAATTCCGGTATCTCATCAACAAACATGTCTCTAAACTCATGTAGGACAATAAAATCWTCTAGCTTCGGCTTATCTTCTTTTTCTAATAGATTCGTTATTTGAATRGCATAAACTTGACACCCATTTCTCATAYATTTCTTGAATTGCATTGTTGTGACTTGTCTAACTGATACTGGTTTTGGTATACCTTGGGTTTTTCTAGTAGTGTCACAATCATCTTTATAGTTAAKTGTCTTTGTATAACAATCTAGAATTGCTTTGTGTCTTTCCAACCAATCCATTCTGATGATCATATCGTAGGATCCTAGTGGCAGAATATTCAGATTTTTTTTTTATGTTTTGACCATCTAAGTTAAATTCAAAATYAGAAACAAAGTCAACCACTTTCCTTTTAGTTAYTGTTGCTAAMTGTACCAGCCATGATTTTGCGTGTTTCATCCTCTTAAGTTTTTTTGACTCTACTACTCCAGGAGTCATATAACTTAACGTAACTCCAGGATCTATTAAAACATAAATTCRGGTGTTATTGATTTTACCTTTGATTTCCACCAYAGAGGATTGGTGGTCATCTTGYCGACCGTCAATGGCTGCATTAATCCGATGCAGGCTTCTRCYTACATCACCCACCGTCGAAGCTTCCTACAGATTATGAACAGTAGTTATGTTTTATGTGCTTAAACGTGGGCAGTTCCTCCTGAGATGAGGTTCTCYACATTCCCAACACTTTAACGGTTCCCGRGGATTGTCCCYGAATTTMTTTGTTCCYAGGTTTACTGGTTTACCRCCTCCTTGTGTGCTTGGATGGTTTGAGTAAAAATATTTTCTAGGAAATCTTTTTGTTGCATTCYGATAAGGAGATGGCTRGTATCCCTTCTTCCTCTGGTTCATTTTCTCTCGTTTCTTATCCTTCCAAGCTTTGGGGAATTCTGCCCACTCTTTGTACTGGTCRTAGCACATTTGTGCTTTCCTGAATACTTCGCTCAAGGATTTGGGGTTGTCAAACTCAGTTCTGTCCATGTWTGAMTGTGGTAGACAGCTTAAGARTCGTTGGATTTTTACCTTGTCCTCTCGGATGTAAGGTATGAACCTTAGTAGTTCCAGAAATTTGTYTATAATGTCTTCCATCGTCATATGTCCAMGTCGTAACTCRTAAAATTMTTTTGTTTTCCTTTCATAGTAGCTTTCAAAAAGGTATTGTTTCTTAAAATACTTCTTAAAGTCAGACCACTCCATGGGTTTCTCCTTTAGGCCCTTGGCCAATTTYAGATCTTGCCACCAAATGTTGGCCTTCCCTTTCAGATTGTATATGGCCATTCTGACCTTCATATTGMTGGAATAATTGTAAATTTGGAAGTATTTTTTKATGTCTAACAACCATGCCTCGGCCTCCTCTCCTATTATGGATTCTCCATSAAAGGTAGCTAGTTTAATCTTTTTTAATTCTCCTTCAAGGTGGTCTACTTGTTTCCTCTTTCGGTCTGTTTTAGTTTTGTCCTCRGCTGAAGRTGTACCTTCARACGAACTGTCTCATTTTTTYTGTTTCAGGCCTAGAATTCTTGGAGGCCCTTTTGCTGACCTCTTCATCATGGTTATCATCCTTTGGGATTTTCTTGGTCACTATACTACGCAGYAGGAYTTCATTTATCTCTTGTTGTTCCTGCTGTGCTTTCTTCAWTTTCTCATTGTCTGCTTTGAAAACCTGYAGTTCAACAATAAGATTCCTCATTGTTTCCAGTACTTCCGTAGGTGAKATTCCRTCACTATTWTGTCTTGGATCTCCATGAGGTCCCTGCTCYGGATTTCCTTCCATTMTGATTTCTACATCATCCTGGGTTGCCATAACTCACACAAAACTGAAAGGTTTTTTGTTTGTAACAGAAAGGTTTATTAGTTTTGCATAGATCRAAATATATGCTAAGCAACTAATGTGGCCCTATTCAGGTCCAGTGTTGTAACMTTTTTCTCTGATACCATATGTAATAAACCTTGATTTYATCATAAATTTATTTTTCTTTATTTTTTTCTTTTTTTTATTAGGCTCTAAGTCTGTATAATAGTTTATAACAACACTAAAAAAAATKGTGCTACCCTGTGTATTAAATTTCTCTTTCTTAGCATTACAGATCCATAGTCTGGAGTTTACCCCTCCAACTTTTATTTAAGTCATACTAGTCCTTGMAAGGGTTTGAATGTCTACACTTTATAATAATAATGTAATCGACATAGGCCCGGAACTTAGGATTTTAGCCTCTCTATTAACACATATTACCATATGTGYGYGYAGGCCTAAACTCCAATACACMAAATCAACTTAAATAAACRTAAAAAAGGAAAGTCAAAAGGTTTGCTTTATCCTTGGACTTAGAGGTTCGGCTTACGAAATCCCATTAAAACTTACTAGTTAGAAGSGAGCCCTAAACTGGCAGATGATTGAATCCTTATGATATTTAACTAAACGCAACCCTGGKGCCAACTGGACTAGTAGTGTTAGGTTTTTATTTMTTTTGGAGGARTCCCATRCTTTTCCTTTTCATTACATTATATATGACRRGATGTGATGACAGTCRGAATTAAGTTCTTTGAYCGKCCATTAAACGGGGTGGGTGAGGAACGAGAACCGCCCTGTTCCYTACTCCAATACATTCACGCCCAATCACTCATGTCACATGGCATCGAATTMTCGATGTACCCCGCATTCAATGTGYRTTGGGGATTGTGTCTTAGGGTAGTAATCGATATTCATTGTCATTTGTGCAAGTCTGTTCTGAATTGAGCTCTATGTGTTCCTTTGTTTTCTTGGCTTACTCTGCGYGAGGTATGGTGACTTGGAGCACCTTCCRGAATATTCCTGATTTCGGTGAGTATCTTTCTTACGGTGTAAATTTTACTGCAAGTTCCCATTTGATATTTTTCGGCTTACTGCTCCTGCATTCCCTCCCAACGCATTTCACGTGAGTAGGGTCCTTCTGGTAAGCCCTACCACCCTCCTCCTACATTCATTGTTTTCCATGCATTGGAAACTTTCCTCCGTGCTATCTCCTACTATATTTCATTGGAAAAGTAATCGGAAGTTCATTTGGTTAGGCCTTATATACATCTGTATGTTATACATCTTCTACGACGCTAGAATATTTCAGGAAGTTACTTCTATTCTGGTTGAGTAATAATGAGATGGGTTTTCACTTCGTTTCTCCTTTTTTTTTCTCTCTATTCTTACGGGATTTCTCGACGAAACCTTAAGCCTGGGGTTTTCCTCTTGGAGAGTCTCTCGTAAAAGTAATATCTGACCTAACCTTTCAACAATGCTTAAACCCTAAAGATAACTAAAGGTGGTCAGATTTACCTCTGCGTACCCTCTTACTCATATTCTAGACGCAATAAGAGTGCATGTGCGCCTGGAGTTTTCGACATTGTGTTGTCTCTGTATTTTCTTTAAAAACTTAATCATAGGATGTTAGACAGATGATTGGTATGGGGTTTTTTTGGCCCTTTGATTTTTTTTTTTAAAGGACAATGAATTTATGCTTATCATGTGATTTGGATATATTCCCGCATTCGTTTATTTATTCTCTATTATGTTATTTTCCTTGGTTATTCAAAGATTTTTTTATCACTAATGATGGGCCCTTTGTTTTGTGAGGGTACCCATCAGAGATATTTGGACTCCTCCTCCCTTTCCATTTGGACAGTACGTAGTTTGTCGCAAAAGGGGAAAGCATCAAATCTTCCTATTTAAGTTAAGAATTATTTTCGGCTATACTCGTTTATTTTATTAGATTCTTTTCTTTCCTGTTCGAACAAGTCTGTAATTGTTTTGTCGAAATTTGTGCAGGGTTTTTTTTTCGGTCACGAGAATACATGGAGAACAACCTCCATCATCTGCTTAAGAGGTATTCAGGTTCCGTTCTGTCCCTTTCTAGAGGCTTCGGCAACTCAAGAATTAAAGGGATTAACTCTTTGTGGCAGAGGTTGTTTGTTTTTATACTTCTATTATTTAATTTCTAGGCCAATACGAGGGTCGACTATAAAACTATAAGATTGGCCGAAAGAGTCAAGTCGGATTTTATTATACTATGTCTTAACTCAACCATTAATGAAAGGAGGATTTTCAACTTCCTCTTGACCTTCTAGATTTTCCTTGAAAGACAACTCGAGTAATATGATACTTGTTCTTTTCATTCCTGTAGCTTTGTCTTAAGTCTTTATCAACGCAGGTTCTTGGAGATTTTAGAATAATGGTTGTATAAATGTATGGTTTTTATATTCAACATAATGTCGCAATTATTGAGATGGTTACTCACTTTATTCTGAGTCATATACAAGTCTATTCTTGATTTACGTTACCTCTGTGTATGTGATTTGTCTGGAGTTATACTATTATCTGGTAACAGTTGGGAAATGACTAGATCTGCGCCCTAGGTGGTTAGACAGGTCTTATGTCTTAAAGTTTATGGTTATGTCAATTATTTATGGACGGTCCTTCTTTATACAACTGTAATAGTATATGGGTAGTCATTCTTTGATGGTAATTAGATCTCTATCACTATACAAATATGTAAACAAACCTATATGTGATATATGGATATGCGATCTGTAGGGTCCATAGTACCTTGCATTTCTCTCTTCAATATTATATGAGAAAGGAGAATCTCAGCTAAGTAATATGAATTCATTTTCTGAATTTTAGTGATAGAGATACACATAAACTTATATGTATATATACAGATTTGTTCAATTCGATTTTGATATAGGTAGTTCCGCCTAGAAGCTCAATTACAGGGATAAACAGACACCTGTAAACAAATCGGTTCTTTTAAATTCAGTGTACGTAAATAGTTCTTCCTAGAAAAATCAGTTACAGGAATAAACAAACGACTGTAAAGAGATCTCTTCCTTTCAAGTACGATGTACATAGATAAATTCTGCATAATCATTTAATTTTTCATAAGGAAATAATTCCAGAATTTTAGTCATTTGTTGTAAACTTGCTCCAAATGGACAGATCTCATTCATGGAAGATATTACACTTTAATTCAACCAAATGCACTATATATATATAATCATTCAGCATATAACTTACAGCAAATAGATATGATCGTTCAAACAGATACATTACAGCAAGTAGATATGATCGTTCAAACAGATACATTACAGCAAGTAGATATAGTTATTCCAAACAGAGAGGAAAATATTACATATCTGAAGTAGTTCACGGGAAGACAAAAGAAACAGCCATGTTCCTCCCAACCGTAGAACAGGGCAGCCAAGTCACTTGCGCGATTCACCCCCTAGCCTGACCATGAATCCATGAGGGAAAACTTGGAATCTCCTCTTCAGCAATGTCTTCCTCTATCCCTCGTCCTCTCCTTGCCTCACACTTAATTTTTAGTGTTCATAACAACAAGTACACAGTAGTTATTTTCTCCAGCATACTCCTCCTTGCCTCACACCTTAGAAACCAGTGTTCATAACAACAAGAGGTAATTCCTTTTCCAACATACTTGGCAGCGTCCTGCCTCCTCACATATGCTATTTAACAAAACAAATGCTTTTGCCTAGGTCTTTCTTTCCCCCCTTGGGAATTTTCGCAGCGTTCTAAATCTTTGATTTTCAAGGGATGCCAATGGCCAAATCTCTGATTTTCCACTTGTAATAATCAGCCCAAAGGTACTTCCAACATGTTCCCCACTCATGGAGTCATGGTCAGTTGATTTTAACATGGTTGTTCCATTTGTCCTCCTACAATCAATATAAAATATTTTGTTTTCATACAAGTGTCATAGTCAAATAGTTAGTTGGGTCAAATTAGATCTCTTCCCAACAATCATAATAATTAATTACAATTATCAAATTCGAAATTTGAAATTGCCATAAATGGAAAAAAAAATCCAAATTCGAATTTTCTAAAATCGGAATAATTTTCCAACCAATTTTAAATTTCAAAAATACTTTATTTTGGGGGATGTCGTAGCCATGTTAGCAAAGAGAAAGGGGTACTAAGAAAAAGAAGAGGTTGAAACCTATGCCACATCAGCAAGGGTGACACGTCAACAAAGAGAAAGGGGTACTAAGAAAAAGAGAAGGTAAATACCTATGCCACATCAATAAGGGTGACATGCTAGCAAAGATAAAGGGGTACTATGAAAAATAAAAGGTTGACACCTATGCCTTGTCAGTAAGGGTGACATGTCAATAAAGATAAATGGGTTCTAAGAAAAAGAAAAGGTTGAAACCTATGCCATGTCAACAATGTTGATATGTCTGCAAAGATAAATGGTACTAAGAAAAGGAAAATTTTGACACCTATGCCACATGAGAAAGGGTGACACATCAACAAAGATAAATGGGTAATAATAAAAATAAAAGTTTGACACCAAAGAGAAAGAGGTACTAAGAAAAAGAATAGGTTGAAACCTATGCCATGTCAGCAAGGGTGATACGTCAGCAAAGAGAAAGGGGTACTAAAAAAAGATAAGGTCAAAACCTATGCCACATCAGCATGGGTGACATGTCCACAAATATAAAGGGGTAATAACATAAATAAAAGGTTGAAAAATATGCCTTGTCAGCAAGGGTGACACATCAAAAAAGATGAAGGGGTAGTAATAAAAAGAAAAACTGGACACTTATTCCACATCAATAAGGGTGAAATTCCTACAAATGCAAAGGGGTACTAGGAAAAGGAAAAGTTCCACACTTATGCCACATGATAAAAGGTGACATGTCAACAAAGGTAAAGGAGGTACTAAGAAAAATAAAAGTTCAACACTTATGCCACATTAGCAAATAGAAAGGGGTATTAAGAAAAATAAGAGGTTGAAACCCATGCCATGTGCGGAAGGATGACATGTTAGCAAAGAGAAAGGGGTATTAAGAAAAATAGAAGGTCCACACATGTGCCACATCAATAAGGGTGACACATCATCAAAGAGAAAGGGGTACTAAGAAAAAGAGAATGTCGACACCTATGCCAAATTAGCAAGGGTGGCATATTCACAAAGATAAATGGGTACTAAGAAAAAGAAAAGGTTGACACCTATGCCTTGTCAGCAAAAGTGATATGTCAAAGATAAAGGGGTAGTAAGAAAATGAAAAGGTCGACGTAGATTCCACTTCAACAAGGGTGACATGACTGAAAAGATAAATGGGTACTAAGAAAAGGAGAATTTTGACACCTATGCCACATGAGAAAGGGTGGCACATCAACAAAGATAAATGGGTACTAAGAAAAAGAAAAGTTTGACACCTATGACACATCAACAAAGAGAAAGGGGTACTAATAAAAAGAAGAGGTTGAAACCTCTGTCATGTCAATAATAGTGACATGTCAGGAAAGACAAAGGGGTACTAAGAAAAACAGAAGGT
>JZKD02S0827718.1:4430-19796 GCA_000966675.3 Picea glauca
TATGACTTACTCCTCCTTTGGGCTTGGAATGACTATTAGGTCTTGATATTGATATTGTATTTTTTTTTTAAATACCTACACAAAGGTGGAAATTGTGACATCTTTCACTCTCTTCTCGTCGCTATTGCCACGTCCAAGACGTCTCTCTTTCCACCTCCAATATTGTCACTCCCATAGCAACCATGTTGGAGCTAGTAACTCCTGGTCGTCGCTATTTCCACCTGATGGACGTCATTCTTGTGACGTCCAAGAGTGTCTCTCCCATAGCAACCACGTCGGAGCTAATACCTCGTCCCGTCGGTCTTGCCACCTTCAGAACGTCTCTCTTGCCACCTTTGAAACGTCTCTTTTGCCACCTTTGAAACATCTCTCTTGCCACATTTGAAACGTCTCACTTGCCACATTTGAAATGTCGGTCTTGCCACCTTTGAAGCGTCTCTCTTGCCACGTCTGAAACGTCTCACTTGCCACATTTGCAACGTCTCACTTGCCACGTTTGAAACGTCAGTCTTGCCACGTTTGCAACGTCTCTCTTGCCACATTTGAAACGTCAGTCTTGCCACGTTTGCAACGTCTCTCTTTCCATGTTTGAAACGTCGCAATATAGACGAAAACTAGGTCGTCAGAAAAACGATGTCATGTGAAACGACGTTTGAGGGGGTCTGAGGTTTGTCGGTCTTCCGACAATATAAAGTGGCAATTGCGTCGAACGCGCCGTCGGAATTTGACCCAAATGCAGTAGTGTATGTATGGTTAAGCTAAGGTTAATGAACTCCATAAACTTTCCATTGGGAACTAACTCTGAGACTATCTTGAAACTCTCTTTCCTACCTCTTCTTATATATATATATATATATGATCTCTTATCCTATAGGTGGGGCCATGTTTTAACCATCTCATCAGACCAATCTGTGAAATTTATCTCTACACTTAACAAGTTGTAAATCTTCGGCTATTGGGAGAACTGAATGGTTTCCTATATTTTTTATTGTGAGGTGTCACAATACTTAGGTGTGGGGGATGGGTTCATGAGTTGACAAATGATCACTTCCTAGAGAAATAAATCTTTGTAAAAAATTTATGTATTTTTTTCATGATACAGGTTATTACATCAACAGTCATTTTATTTTTGAAATGCTAAATCCCCTGTGTGCTATAAATTGTTGTACATATCCTTAACATACCACTTTATTGGTTTATTTTCATTACAGGCTGTTCATTATAGGATTGAAATTACATGTCTTATGCGAGTGGATTGAGTAAGCATGGTGGAAAAATCAATAACAATGGAACACTCTGCCTCTACTCTTTATCACTGTGACTGTCAAAACCATTTCAAGAGTGCAGGCTATCCATTATAGGAGGTAAAAATGTGTTTAACATAGAGGTACCATATGAAGTGTTGCATGAGGTGTCGTATGAGGTTCCAAACGAATTTCCATATGAATATACACACCAATAATTGTCCATAATTTCAGGTAACTGGGAATCAATGACATTTAATTGAATTGGTTTAGGGAAATCAATATTGAGGATGCAAATCTTAGACATTTTCATGATCAAATGTCCAAGTCAAAAGACTTGGACATTGATTGAACTTCACATCATTAAGATTGCCCCCAAAAATGAGCCTTCAAATTCGAATTTTCTCACACATGGTAACTCGTGCATGCATGTGTACAACCAATTCCACCCTAGGCAAATTCAAAAACGGGATTGGGTTATCCTATTATTCCAATTTACCTCTACCATTTTCATTTTCCCCTGCTTTAAAATGCGCTCAGCCTCTGTTTATTTTTTCCTCTGTTCAAATTATGCTCGACCTCTGTTCAAATCGTGCCATTCCTTGGCCCAATCACACCCTTTCTTGGTGAATTTCGCCTTTGTTCATTTCTTCATACCATCATGATGCCCAAATAGTATGAACTGTCTTCCTACGCAGACCTCTTCGCCATCCCTAAGTTTTCATAGTGCATGGAGGTGTTTTTGCACACAGGCTGGGGGCCATTTCTATCCCACTTGCAGGGCCACGATGATGGAATCTCAATGAAATTTTCCCTCGGTTTTGATGGGAGACAACGTGTGTGGGGTCTCTCACCTTTGGGGTCTCAGAGGAATCCATAGCTGCAACCACGAAGCTTCCAAGAGTGGGAGATAGATGGTTTAAAAACCACCAGCTACTGTGCTCAAGCTATAACAGGGATTTTAAACCAAAATTCTAGAACATCTATGGAGCTAAAGGATACTCCAAGGAGTGGATAAAAGAGGAGTTGATCAACCCTCTCATATTCATCACCAGGTTGATCACATGTGAAGGTAGATATTACACCTTTAAAGCTTGTCATTTTAGATTGTTAGCTCACCTCCAGTTCAATAAACCATTGAATTTTCCCTTCTAATTTTTGACGAGCTTGGAGAATATGTCCTCTCAAGAGAGGAAGAATGTAATAAACCCCCACAACAACCTCTTTCACCATGGCCTGATCAAACTCCTTGTTTTAGCTGAATTGGAAAAACAGAGGCAAACTTAGGATGCATTCATTTATCAATTTTCAAACTCTCACTTGACAATCAAGACTTGCAAAAATACATTGGATCTAAGGACTATTTATCCATCCAAACCCCACTCTCCAAGGAATCCAAACCCTCCTTCACAAACCATTTCTTTACTGGAACAAAAATTCAAGAAGCTTGTTGAAACCCCTGCAGCCTCATTGGGAAAAAAAACCAAGAAGCCTATTGTTAAACCCCCAATGCCTTCAATATCTCTTGATCCTACACCCAAAAATCTCCAAGAAGTAATTCAAAAATACTTTCCTACAATTCGCACCAATAGGAGAGGAGCTAATCGATTCAATAGAAGACCCTTTCGAAAGAGTACTCGGAGCACAAGAGGAAAACCTTATGCAAAACCCCTGACTACTTCGGATCCTATCCAAGTGTCCTCCGATCTGGAGAGTCCTCAATAAAGACTTAGGAAAGTGACCGTAGATGAATTTAAGCCGCACAAAAAGAAAAAATCCAAACCTACTTCTCCTCATCAACCCCCTATTACTCCTACCTCACCAATGCCTACCCCAGATCCTAAGAATGATAGACACTGTACATATTTCAAAGGATCTAAGCCTTCCTCTGAGATAACTGATCCTGCTCCAACCATTAAGAAGCTAGAAAAAGAGAATTTTCAACTACTGCAATAGTTGGAAGATAGGAAGACTATGGACACACATCTTTGTTGAGTCTCCATTTTGACACTTCTAATACCCTCTATTACCCCCTATTCGAGCCTATTTTACCTATGTTATGAGTACAAAATTGATCGTTACCTCCATAGATACACTTAATGACCTTGTTCATGTGCATAGAGAGGTAACTTATGGTTAAGGCATGTTTTGTTTGATTTTCTTGAGTTAATTCGATTAAAATAGTTGATTTTTCATGATCCTAATCATTTGATCTTAAGAAACATTGATCCGGTACCAAAAAAACTGCATAAAATTGATTCGGTACTGCCTTGTTCTATTCTGGTACCAGCCTGTGCTATTCCGGTACTAGTGTGACTGTGTATATTATGGTACTAGCCTGTGCTATTCTGGTACCAGTGTGACTGTGTGTATTCCGATACTAAACAACTACCTACAAGATTTCGATACCAACATTATGGTACTATATTTTCACCTCGATATTTGGGCCGATGACGATGGATATCAAAATTTGGGGACATGGGTTTTGTCCAGAGCGGTGTTTTTATTTTGACTCTTGATCCATAATCTTCATATATCACATGTGTGGAACTCCAGCTTAGGGGGGAACGATCCATCCTCAATCGTTGCCAATTTTCCAGAATTTCTAAGATCATGCCCATATTCGTGGGAACAACATTTCTTTGATTAGATAATGGTTGTACTTGATCTCCATTGATAGAAAATGGTTTTGATTTGGATCGGATTTTCTAGATCCAAAATTGTAATGTAAAAATCATATAAATTGAGTGATGGCTAAGCCAAAAAAAGAGAGGAATTGTTATGTTGCAGATTGGATTTCTGAACATATTGTCTGTGTAAACTTGCTGAAGAATTAATATGATATTAAGTTCATTGAATCTAGGTGTTATTTAAAGTTTACTATTATGTGAGTTCCCTCTAAGCTGCCCCGTTGGCATCGACAAGGGCCCACCAGTCCAACTTGGCAAGCTTACTATAATTGTAACGTGGATCTAATTTCTGTAAGTATGTCTGTAGAGTGATTTTGTACATATCAGTTGTGAGTAGAAATGTTTGATGTAAATAAGTTGTAAGTTACAAAATAATCTAAGTGTGGATGCATCAAAATTTGTGAACAATGATCTAGTGGTATCTTTATAATCATTTATAATTTATGTGTGTGAACATTTATGATTTCTGTGTGTGATCATTTATTTCTGAATTGTGTCCTTCTAATATCATCTTTTATCTTGCAAAGTGTGGTAGTACAGGAACAATTGGAGAGTCCATATTTTTCATTACATGAGCCAACACATGGAACATCTCATTTAAAATCCTTGTTTCCTGTGTAGAAATAAAGTAACTTTTCAGAATTGCGAGGTTGCATTAAAATTCATTTTCTGATTTGAAGAGTGTGCAGAATTAGACAACTTGCAAGTTGATATTGAAGTGAGTGACTACAAGAGTAAGATCAGAATGCATATTTTACCTTCATGAGCTAGTAAATGGACGATCTTGTTTCTTGTAAGAGATCCTTTGGAGTGCATGTTAGCTAGAGTCTTTTATTTTAATTTTGTTCTTTAATTTTTGCATAGTGTGTATAACATAGATTAAGGATTGCAAAACAAAGTGTTGATTGCTTTTAGTTTAGTTGCTCTAGGATATAGAATCAATGTTCATATTTTCCTTTCATGAGCCATCAATGAACAGGTCCATCACCTAAGCAAGAACTTTAGATCATATGTTTGTTTATGAGTTTTCTTTCTAATTTATGAATTGTGTGAAGAGTGTTATATTTGAAGTGTGAAAAAAGAGTATTGGTATTGATTTTTTCTTCTTTATGCTATACTCATTAGACATAGGAACCTATCTGTTATCGACACATATAGTGCATCAAATCTATTGATTATGAATCCCGGATTGACATTTAAATGACTGTAATATATATATTGAACATATTTATACACCAACAATATTCACCACGATAACGCAGTCCTCCAAGCAAAGGTGAATTCCCTTCAAAGATTGGTTGACGAGATGACCAAATCCAACTGCAACCTCAGGGCACAATTGAAGCAACACAAGAGGCACAAGACCAAATCTTCATAGCAAGAAGGAGAAGCTTCTAAAGTTGATCCTCCTCAGTAAGGTTAGTCATGAGGGGTAATTTATTTTTGTTTGCAGTGGGACCTGCAAAATCTTAGGTGTGCGGGTAATATTGGGCCCGTGATATGACTGATTTAATGACGTTAATTAGATCCTTTTTGGTCGAATATGTATATGTGTTTTCCTGTTTTGAAGATTTTTTGAAGATATTTTGTGTCCAATCACTATGATTCACACCAGGTATGCATGATTCATGTTTTGTGATGATTTTGAGTTTAAATCAACATGTTTTTATGATTCCAGGGAACTAATTCGCATTTTGTGTGTCACAGGGAAGAATCACAACTTGTTTTTGTGTCCGGCACTTTGTCCGGTACTCTATTCGGCACTTAGTCTGGTACTCCATCTAGCACTCCATCCTGCACAAAAACCATGGGTGATTTGGCGGTTAGCATATCAGCAGTCAGCGATGGGCGAATCAGAGACATGGGTTTTGCTTGTGCTTGTGGCCTCCAGCTACTCAACTTCTGACAACTCAATTTGGGTTGTTATTCTGGGTGATTATTGGCTCACCTTATTTATAGAAGCCACTGACAGTTAGGGCATCTTAAATGMGATTTGATGTTTTTAGAGAGGGTCGACCCTTCCAGTGGTCGACCCTTCCAGTGGTCGACCTCTCAACTTGTAAAACTTATAAATACCACCTCATTGGTCAGACAATTTTTAAGTAGAGTTTTAGAGAGACAAAGACAATTCAACTCTCTTTTGCTATTTTCATTTTGCTAAAACTGTGTGAAGACTTCGTTTTGGATTTTTAATGTTGAATTCGTGTTGTTGAGCTCATGGTTCACCTTTGAAGAGTAGATCGAATCGAGTAAGAATGATCATATATGTTTAGTAAATTTTCATTAATAATCATAATAATTACCTAAATATCACTTAGAGGAGAGTTGGAATGAAGAGTCGAGCTTCTACTTGGAGCTAGGGATTCAACCCCATTGGGTAGCATGCCCACATTCTCACAATCGATGCCATGGAAACTCCTAGAGACTCTAGCTTCGATGCAAAGAAACGACGTTCCACACCCTTGTTGTTGTGACCTCAAATAATAGACCTAAAAACACTCACTTTATGAGGAAAATTGTGTGAAGGTGAACATCTCCACTCTTTCTCTCAAGACTAAGGCCTTTATGTGGTAGTGGTAGAGCTATAGATTTCTTGAGCTGTCATTTGAAGTGTATTGTTGTAACACTGTTGTTTCCCACAACTTGTAATTAATCATTAATTAGGATTACCATGTTGTGGCATGGGAACAATGTAAATGTATTATTGTTTAATTGCCAACAATTGATTGTGGGGGTGAAGCCTTGAAAGTACTAACCATGATATCACTAGAGGAAAGAATGTGAAAATGATAAGAGAGCAGTGAATAAGAAAAGGACCGGTGGTTGAAACCTCAACCACCTCCATGAATGGAAGCATGGTCTAGCTGTAGAAGGTCATCTCGAAGTACCACAGGGTCTGGCAGACCTAGACTGACCTGGGTTTCCTTATGACGGGAGGAAACAAGATAGGAAGGATGTGCATACAAGACACACAAGATAATATAAAGAGAAGAGTGTAGAATGTGAGGAAGACTACATCAGAGAATGAGTTGAAGGCCATGAGCTTGATGTTGAGGAAGCATTTGATAAAACTCATAGAGGCCATGACAGAGAGAAAAATCTCAAAGAGTTTGCAGAAAATGGGACCTTAGCAGAAGGTCGCGAGCTTGATGCTGAGGAAGCACCTGATAAACCTTGCGGAAGATATGAAGGAGAGTGGATCATTGAGAATTGGCATAAATTCCCTGGTGATTTCATGGCTTGGCATGGGGGTGGCTAGAGCACTAAGAATGAATGCCTCTGAATCTATGGTTGGGTGGAAGGACAAACACCCACAATCAATTAGTTGGCTACAACCTGTAATAGATAAGTATTCTCATATCCTGTGTATTTAAGAGGTAACTGTGAATTAAAGTTGGATATCCTATGAATGTTGCAGGGATGGGCATGTTTTCTTAAGGGTTATACTCTATCCCTTCAATTCTTCCTAATTTTGTATTTAAGAAAATAAGGAATTATCTAGCCTGTACACGTAAATGTCTGAGCCATGTGGTGGCTTAAGTTAAAATAAATGGACTGTGAATTTGTTGACTTTGGGCACAACCTCATGTGTGCATGTCGACACTCCCAGTCATTCTGAAGGAAGGAGTTGGTTAAGCTCAAGAGAGGTAGTGCATGTATGGACAAAGTCTCTGCAAGGCGGGCAAAGATCGAGAACCCCCTTCCCTTAAGTTCTAGAGTTGATAAGTGAGTGCAAGGGGTGCACAAAGGATTTCTTTAAGTGTTAAGTTCGGGAGAATCAACGCAAAATACCTAAGTACTTAAGGAGTTGACAAAGCTCAGTTAGGATAGTGAGTTTCAAGCCTCGAAGGGAGAGATCCATTTGTTTGGAAGAAAAATGGATGAGATTAGTTCAGGAGAAGACTAAGTTCTTCACGATCGTCGGATCTGGAGAAGGAACGCGGGTGTTAACCCTTAGAGCCCTTTAGACTTCGCAGGTATGACGAATTGAGCATATTCTTCGTACAAGAGGTGAATCCCCTGAAGTCCCAAAGTCTCGAAGTTAATCTGGGTCATTGATCTAAGGATGTTCGGGAACTATCCTGACTGTCGGATCTACGATATAATCAGCCCGACGTTGAACACTTCGAGAGGACAGAGGTTTGGTAAAACCAAAAGCCCTGAAGTCCCGAAGTTAATGTGGACCATGGATCTAAGGATCATTTAGGATCCCTCATGACCATTTGATCATGGGGACATGTGTATTACGTTGAGATCATGTGGGGGCCCATGTGTCGAGTGACGACATTGCTAGGTGTTCTTCTCGGAGTGCCACAACAATGGGACCCAAGGTATCCTTGAACAAAATTTACAAGCCTTAGATCTCTGGGGTCATGTAGATACCCTCAGATCGTCAGATTTAGGCTGTGGTTAGCTCGACGCTGACCAACTCTAGGAGAAAACAGGAGTGTGTTGAAAAAGAACTCCTGAAGGCCGAAGAGTCGAAGTTCATCTGAGTCGTCCGTCAGCTGAGGACAGGTGTTAGCTGATATTCCATTTTGTAATATAGCAACTTCAGAGGAAAGTGGGGTTGCACGAGTTAAAAACTCCCCAAACCCGAACTACCGAAGTAAATCATGACCATTGATCTGAGAAGGACACACATTAGCAGATCGCAGAGTTCGGAAGTGAGAACTTTGGAAGAAAGGAAGTGGAGCATTGACCAGAAGTCATTCAAAGCTCCAAAGGTAAGGAATTCATCCTAGTTTTCCATTGTCAGAACACATGGAGAGTGGATATTTACTTCGGATAAAAGTCACTACGGGGGAATTGAAGAGTAGAAGCACAAGAAATCCTGAAAGCCGGAGCGTCGGAGTTCATCAAAACCGTCCATTGGAATAGGATGCATGGCATGAGATATGTTACTTTGGAGAATTGGTACTCTGGAAGAAAGAATGCAGAGGAGCATTGGCTGCAAGTCTCCCAAAGTGGGTCAAAGTACGGATATCGACCATTGATAAGGGAAAACACGTGGCGCTCGATCTGTAACTCTGGGTACGGAGTACTTTGGGGAGAAAAGGATTTAGAGTGTTCGAAACTCTCGAACGTCGAAGTCCTGAAGTAGATCATGACCGTCGATCATGAGGGACACATGGTTCTCGATCTATAACTCTGGGTACAGAGTACTTCGAAGGAAAATGGATTTGGAGTGCTTGAAGCTTCCAAACGCGAAGTCCCGAAGTAGATCACAGTCGTCGATCAAAAGGGACGCGTGGCGCTCAATCTGTAACTCTAGGTATGATGTACTTAGGTGAGAAAATACTTTGGAGCGTTCGAAACTCCCGAACACTGAAGTCTTGAAGTGAATCAGGGCCCTCAAAATCTCTGAGGACACACGGCGTCGAATTGTGAACTTCAAAGATTTTCCACTCCAAAAGATTTGTGTGGTGGTTGTATTGGCGCCTATTTTCTTGGCGTCTAGTCATATCCCATGGTCATATGCGAGTATAGATGGATGGAAGAACCCCAAGAACTTGGGATAGGATATCTTCGAGCTCTGAGCTCAGTTTGGAGTATGGAGACTGAGGATGGAAATCTATGGAAGAGAAGAATGGAATAGAGACCCCGAATAGGGGGTTTTTATTTTCTTAAGAAGAAAAAAATTTTGATGCCCCACCATGGGTGTGTTACAAGTTGGTATCAGAGCATGACAACAACACTTGGCCTGCTTGGGCTCATGCACGAGTCGTATGAAAATATTTCTGGAGAACTTTAAGGGGTAACACCCTATCTTACCACATTCCTAAGAGGCTTAAGAAACCTCTACTGGAGAGAGGAATGAGATCCTTTATTGTTGATAGATGTTTTGGAAATTGGCACTATATGTTGCTAATGTTCCCAAATAAATAAGTTGACTTCACTGTGCAATTGTACATGTTGTTGTACAATCATAAGATTTGGTTACCAAGGCTAATATGAGCCTGTAGAGAATATCACTTCCAAACATAAATCATCTGCATAAGTTCCTTGAGTAGAAGGATGCAGATTTAAAATACAGTTGGGATTTTAACCAATGAGATTGAATCATGCTAGTCTGTGACAAAGGGAGCCTAGCATTTCTTGGGAAATGATAGCCGATCCTACAAGAATGGGATTATGTTGAAGAACACTAATATTTAAACTAAAATAGCAATGTGAATGGATGGAAAGGATCCGTAGCAGTAATGATTACTTCTTTAATGAAGGGTTAAACCTAGTATAGGTGTATAACCCCTCACGATCAAAGGAATGAGTTAGGTGATCATTCCCTGAGAAGGGAGAGCATGCGCAACTCTCGGGTTTCAAGTGGACTGAGAAACAAATTTTGTTTCTGGGTACATGAATTGTTGGACAAGGTTTTTCTAATCAATATGATAAATAGAGTTGTGGAAATATAGAGTAATTGAGTGAGAAATCACAACAACCTCCCTTGCTTGGTGGATAGGAAACTATTCTTCCAGAGTTCTTGTGGGAGGAGGATAGTGGCCTTCATTCCTGACTATTGCTGAACATAAAGAATAATTCTAGGTGTAATGGTAAAGACCGATCTTGACCTAAAGATACTCTAGATTTCTGAACTAGGATACTTAGTAAGTAACATAATTCGAGATTGCATTTGGGCTCTAAAGGGAATAGTCCAAATTGTATTAGACATTAAATTATTAAAATTAAGATAAAATGATTGACTAAATGATGATCCTGGATGTGGTAAAGAAAGTGTTGGGGCACTTCTAGAAGCCCAATGGGTTAGATTGACATCCAGTGGTGGATGGGGGCCATATAGATATAGTTGGAAACTAGTTTGGTTGATTTTGTTACCTTGGGCATGGTTATAATTGCTATATTTTATTTATAAGTTGGGTAATGTTATAGGGAGTTTGAGGAAAGAGTGGTTTTTTTCTAGTTGTTATTATATCAAAAGGGAACACAATTATGACTATGTCTGATTCAACTTCCATGTGGATGTCGTTTGAATGACTGCAAGCTCTTAACTGAGAGGGAAAATCAGTGTTGAGTGTCCCTATGAGGCCTTTCATAAGGATGAAAACAATATCCTTGGAGGAGGATCTGGAAGTTTGAGATGCCCATGTGCATGCATGACATGAAAAGGGCACAAGAAATGAGCTTGCATGATGAATGTTTGGTTAGGTTTGTGTGTGTTTATGCTTGAGTGCATGGATTTAATGCATGGTGAAGCTTCTTGATATGAAGCCTGATAGTAATACTAGTTAGGTATGAATGATATTAAATGTGAAAGTGATGCACATGTTGATGTAAGGATATATGTATACTAAAGGAACAATATGGTTTCCTTGATGAGTGACATGTAAGGCAATAATTGCACTTGCCAAGATTAAGTGAATACCATAGGCACATGGTTGACTCCATTTTTAAAGAATCATGAAAGTTATGTTTTGAATGATAGATTAAGGAGAATGCGCTCCATTCCCTCAAGAAAGATGAGTATAAATAAACGAAAGAGTAAATGAGCAAGGATGGTCTATTGTCAAGATAAGAGGAAAATGATTATGCCTTGAGGATCACATGAGAATGATTTTGAACAATCATGACTTGACTAATTTTAGAATAGAGATGTATGTAGGATGTGAAATATACCCATGGAAACTACACACATACTTTTGATTATGCATATGGTTAAGTACATCATGGATGTAAGTTAACAAAACTAGAATATGTACAGATACATAATTTGGGTGCATGACAAAGATACATGTTTATATCCCTTATGGAATATTGGGTAAACAATTAAATCTAACTCAAGGTTGAGGCCATCACAGATAGTGATGGACATGCAATAAGGAAGTTGAATGTTGAGGAAGTTCCATGTGGAAGGACTGTGTGAAAACTCTGTCAAGAGGATAGAATCACCACCTTAATAACTATTGAGAACTAATGAATAGAAGACTAATGAATGAATAAATGAGTATGTTTGATTGAATAGAAGACTAATGAATGAATAAATGAGTATGTTTGATTGAATAGGATTGGTTGAAGCCATGTTAAGAAAAGGCAGTGAGGCCTTAGAGATAACTCAATTGGGCTGAAAAGTCCCAGGCAATATAGAAAGAATTGGAAGAAGGGGGGAGCCCTCAATCCTTTTCTTGCTGAGTATTATGTTTTTTTTGGGATGAGAGAGCTGGTACACTGATAAAATTAAATGTTTTGGCACCATAGTGATGATGGTCGTATTGTTGTAGAAACAATTGCGATTTGTTTATGTTGCACTCATGAAAACATTAAAAATAATGTGATGAAGTGCATAAAGATATGCTAGGACATGTCTGAAATTTTTTTATTGTCTTAACGTTATGCAAAATTTTTTTTGAAAGGTAGTTGCATGCCTTAGATACCTAAGTAGAGTATGATTCGGGACGAAAACCCTAATCAAATCAGATTACTCAAGAACCTGAGAGAGGAGATGAATGTGATTCGTTCATTGGAGGGAAGACCGATCGTAGTCATCAAATCAATTTCACTATCCACTGGAGTTAATGGATCAAACACCATTCGTTCGATTAGATCGATGGTCAAGGATCATTGTGGAACATGAAGGTGAAATTAATGAACGTAATAGTTCATAGACCGCAATCAAACTGCACCATTGATCTCGTTGGGGTGGTTAATCAACGACCACGATTAAAAGAGTCAGGCGAGCACTTTTCATATTTCGGAGATTGAACTCTCCGATAAAGAATGAGCATATTGGGGTTTCACAATCTCTGTGAACCAATGATCTGTGAAAGATCAGTGGGTGAACCTGCAAGGAACCCACACATTAATGTCGCATAAAGCTCGTACTGTGATTGGGTTCTATGGATGAATTTAGCACATTGAAGCTTGGTTCTTAATCTAAATTATCAATCAAACACGTCTGTGTTGGAATTATTATTATCTGGAAATCATGTGGTTTAAAATCGATCGATGGATAAGATCGACGTCCCGCGATCATTGTGGAGATTGCATATGGACACAAGTTAATGTCGATACCTGTACCCATAATTTCAATTCAATATAGCGTTGTTTTGAGTTTGAGATCCAATCGTAGATCAAATGACCCATATTCATTACGGAGGCCGGGAGGAGAATTAAACCACGATCTAGTTGAGTTTCTACAATCCCTTGTAGTCGTTAGATTGTTGGCATGTTTTACAGGCAGCGTATGCTTGTCATTGATGGCAAGTATAACAACGATGATGGCTTGAGTAGAGGAAGAATGTAACAGACAGGCACCAGAAGTATTTTGGGAAGATGCTGCAGAGAAAGCTCGATAAGATCAGAAGAGATAGTGCAGAGGATGGTTGGCATGCTTTACAGGCAGTATGTGCTTGTCATTGATGGCAAGATTAGAATATGCAGCGAAGGCAAAACAAGGACAAAGTAAGCTCAGGAGGAATTAGTGTAGAGTCAAACGCAATGCGTAGGTGTGCACCAGGGATGAGGTTAACTCACTGCCAAAGCTCAAGAGAGATAGCGTACTCAGGATCTCAAGCGGATCAAAGGTTGAGGCCTTTGACACTTAGAAATTCTCCCAAGTAAGGAGGATGCGGAAGCTTGGGAGGAGAAGCGTCAGTGATCGTTGGATCCCATCCCGAATTCCTGATGGCCGTCAAATCTAAATGTAGACAGGAAGAGCGCGCTGAAGAGGAGGACAAATCTCAGGCGTTAGATCCAAGCACGAGATCCGACCATCGTTGGATTAAGGAGAACATGTACGTTCTTTAAAGTACAAGGAGAAGCAGGCATACAAAATCCCGAAAGAAGGAGGACCGTCCATTTACGGGTAGGACACATGGACATAGATTATCATTTCGCTGACTGGGAAGTCAAAGGAATAGGGTTCCCTAACTTGCCAAATTCGCGAAATGCGAAACCCCGAAGTAAACTCCATTTCAGAGTTTCAAAAATCGGAAGATGGAGATGTCAAGAACTCCTACTACAGGAGTCCCGAAATCGTGAAATGTGAAACGCCGAAATCCCATCAACTGTCCATCTCAGGGGGTTATGTGGACCGTTGATCCGAATCCCTTTCAGAGTTTCGAAAATTGGGAGATGGAGATGTTAAGAACTCCTACCATAGGAGTCTCAAAGTCGTGAACCCCGAAATTGCGATATGATCTGAGCCGTTGAATCAAGATTAGATCTGGACCGTCGAATTATAGGACAAGTGGAAAGCGATTGGAATTTCACTGACTTGGAGGCAACGGAGCATGGTGTGGAAACTCGCGAGATGTGAGATCGCGACAAGATCTGGACCATCGAATCTATGGAGATTTCAACCATCAATCAGACTCGATGAAGTTTATAAACTCGGGAAATATGAAGCGCCTTTTGGCACAGCCTGTGGTCACCACCGGTGGTCAGGAGAAGGGAAGGAGTCAGTTCAGATAAGATCCATTTCAGAGTTTCAGGGATCGGGACATGGAGTGTAACAAAATATTTACCACGGGCATCCCGAAATGCCGAAGTGCGAAATGGCGAAGTAAACACAAGTTTCTATGAATTCAATCCAATGGTGCAGGTGAAGTTGAACAAGATCGCAGGGCTACTTTTGCGCTTCTCATTATAACAACTAAAACAAATGATTATCTCTGCCAGAGGACTCAAAGAAGACTGAGTGTGATCACCAAAGAAGATGAAGAGTCTCAAGGCATCTTCCACTGGATTGAGGATTATTGATTCAAGCGATTGACAGATGGAAGGGGATTGAAGTCTGTAGCTGAAAATAGAAAGGATAAGCTCGTCTAAGACAGAGAATACGAAGAGCCTCAACTACCAGAGAAACTAAGGAATCTCAGAATAACACCCAGTGATGATGGATGCATAGGTGAAACCACCAGAGAAGCTGAAGAGTTATCATGATGATCAGGCAAAGGACTCACAATGAGCAGAAGATGTAGAATAGAGAGAGGACGTGGCAGACAAGAGATTGGATAGCTTTGGAAGAGTGAAGTGGAGAAAACTCTCTGATGTGGAGGAGATTGGAGGGGAGTGAGCATGCAGAGGCATGGAAAATATTGCATGCACAAAGAGCATAGAGACTATAAGAATGTGGAATAAAGAAGAGAGATGGGTTGTCGCTGTGTAGAAGAATTCAGGTCTGTGCAAGGAGGCAGAGTGCAGGAGAAGAAAAGCACAGTAGAGGAATGGTGCATTGAAGGGATATGGCGCAAAGAACATAAAAGGCAAAAGAATAGAAAGTGTGAGGGGTGTGTAGAGGACACTAATGAAAACAGGGCAGAGCAGTGTAACATAACAACGACAAGGCTGGTAAGCCATTGAATAAATTTATTTCACTGTAATAAGTTTTAGTAACAAGGAATTTATATTTCAGGGTGGTTGGGAGGTGTTAGGGAGGACTGGTGTCCTCAGAGGTTCAAGTGGGTGCTTGAACA
>JZKD02S0827718.1:39001-49272 GCA_000966675.3 Picea glauca
AAATTCTTAACTTCTTGTTAGTTGAAGTTATTTCTCTTATCTTTTCTTCTGTCCATCATTTAAATTATTAAATATCCAGTTGAGTACATTATCTCGCCCTGTGAAAGTCTTCTTTGGCGTTTCTGGTTTTATCTCATAGTTGTTTAAACACGGACCCCATAGCCCAATGGATGTGTAGATTGTCTCAACCAATTTATAAACCATTTTACAACAAAACAAGCCCATTCCTTTACCTAGCCTAATATATAAATTAAAAACAAAGCTAAATCATATAGAGAGATCCCTCTCTGAAGCTGGAAGGGCTAGATCCCAGCTTTAAAAGCGTTTGGATAAAGTTACCTTTGTGGATTCCTTCTTTGTCAACCTCTGGGAAAATTTACAGAGTGCTAACATAATGGCGACTCCACTGGGGAAGAACTAAAACTTGAAAATTTCACGTTTTCTTTCCCCTAAAAGAACGTTTAATTCCGAGAAGAAAGTAAGGTTAGAGGTTGATCAAACTTTGTACGTATTACTTTCAGACTCACAAAATTAAAAATTATATATATAAAAACCAAAAAAATAGTTCTGGCTTCCAAGAAAGTTCATACTCGATCTCATCCAAACCCGGAACACACGATAGCGTTAGATAACCCCGAGCAGTTTCTCAGGCGAAAAACCTTAGCGGTCGATTCAGTGAGTCATACCTCCCGGCATAAGTTTCCTCCTTTTTCCAAAAAACCAGATATCTTTCAAAACCTTGATCTCGACACCTTTCCACCCTAAAGCCTGGTTAGAACATGGTCTGAAACTTTTGTGACTGGACTTGTTTTTGACCCAACTGTGTTGCAACCCTGAACCCCCGAAGTTTTGTCTCCCACAATTAAACTACAAATCACTACCTCAGTACCGCCCAGTCCATCCTCTTCCTCGTCTTCAGTCGCTACCTCTCCGACCATCCAGGTTGTCTTTCCACCTCCTCCACCCATCATGGCAGCTCGATATGCTCCTTTGGTGTTGGCTGTGCCACTACATGCCATGCCCCAAGACTACCAAACACGACTTCCACAGTTCAAAGAAACCGGACCTCTAAACGCCCAACAACATGTGGACAAAATGAATGACTACTTCGATTTGCAAGAAGTCGACGAAGTTGACGTCCAAATGAGATTGTTCGCCCAAAGTCTGACAGGAGACGTAAAGAAATCGTTCAAAGCTCTACCCGCTGCCTCAATCCCTGACCTTGTTGCGTTCCATAGAAGTTTTCTTGACAGATGGGAGGTAAATAAAAACCCTCTCCAGATACTGTCAGAATACGAGACCATAAGAAGAAATCAAGGTGAGTCGGTACAAGGCTACTGCACCCATTTTAATAATTTGTACAATGCTATCCCGGCTGAAATTAAACCTCCGCAGGGTTTGGCATTGATTAAATTTCCTGATAGATTTGACGCTGACATGTCTTACCAGTTAAGAGAAAGAAATGTTGCCACCCTAGAAGACATGCAGAAAAGTGCTATTAGTGTGGAGGCCAATCTGTTGGAAAAAAGGGCCCATCAGAGGTCAGAGAGGAGAGTCACGATCAAAGAAGAACCTTCCATGTCAACCACCGATTCCAAATTGGATTCTGTGGTCAGAACATTGGAATTATTGATGGAAAGAACGAGTATTTCATACATAAATCCTCCGAGAGACAACACACCTGCTCCTCAGATTCGAAACCCCAATTTTAGAAGAAACCCTCCTCAAATAAGACAAAGAGATCAAAGAGATCAGAGGGATCAGAGAGGTCCCGATCAGCCGATCAGGCCTCCTCTACAAGAAAACTACGCTGATGAAGGAGGTGAAATGATTGAAGAGTTAGAAGATACACACATCAACCTCATGGGCATTCACGACAACGAGGCCATTTTCCTTACTCAAGGAGAGCAAGAACTCTTTCTGCTAAATCAAACAAAGGTAAGTGAAGAAGCCGAAGATACTGGACAACAGGCCTTTGAGAATGCTATTCTGGAGGTACATCGTCAGTACAACCTACGTAGCAAGAAGATAGAAGGAATTTCGAAGACAGAAGGGACTTCTTCCAAGAAGATCACTGAAACTAAGAAGGTAGTTGAAACCAAGGAGACCCCTGAGCCACCTACCGGGAAGACTTCAGAGAAAACTGTTGCTGAGAAAGTCCCTGAGAAGAGTAAAGTAGACACTCCCATCAAGAAAAACATCACCATTTTAAAAAGACCATCACAGACTGAGTTGTCACCTGTTAGCCCACCGAGTACTTCCGAGCCAAAGAATATAATGGACAAGCCAGAAATGATAAACCAAGGCAGAACTCTCACACCCTTTATCCTGGAGGGTGAATTGGCCAAGATAAAAATTCCCATCCCACTTACAGAGTTAATGACCAGAGACAGGTATCGTTCACAGGTAATAAAATCACTGGCCATTGAACCCGAAATAGGCACCAAGGCCTTGACTATTATATCAGTGACTCATTCAGATACTGTGAACCTTATCGACGATCATCCCAAACTTCTCTTCGGACCTGAAGTAGACGGTCGAGATGATATCGGTAATGTAGCTCCCTTTTACATCAGTTTAAACATACACGACTTGATATTACATAACGCTATGTTGGACTCATGTGCCTCACATAATCTGATGCCTAAAGCAGTAATGGAAAAACTGGGACTGGAGGTCACTAGACCATACAAGGATTTACATTCATTTGACTCCAGCAAAGTCAAATGTATTGGTTTAATCAAAGACCTATGCATCACCCTAGTTCAGATCCCTTCAAAAAGCATGGTAATGGACGTAGTAGTTGAAGACATCCCTCCTAAGTATGGAATGTTGCTCTCCAGGTCTTGGGGAGCTAAGTTGAAAGGAAACCTGTAGCTGTATATGTCTTATGCCACTATCCCAGTGTTTGGGCAACAAAGAAGGTTATATAGAGAAACACTGATGAAGTACATGGTCAGTAGCCAAGAGAAACCTCACAATTACCCCCTTTACTCTGCACATTCTGATCTAGATTCATTCATTTTTTACACTGACGAGGGTAGGGAAGAGCAAGACACTCAACTGATGGAAGACCTATCTGGTCAAGATGAAGGTCCAGAAATCGGTGAGGTAGNGAGGTCAGAGAGGAGAGTCACGATCAAAGAAGAACCTTCCATGTCAACCACCGATTCCAAATTGGATTCTGTGGTCAGAACATTGGAATTATTGATGGAAAGAACGAGTATTTCAGACATAAATCCTCCGAGAGACAACACACCTGCTCCTCAGATTCGAAACCCCAATTTTAGAAGAAACCCTCCTCAAATAAGACAAAGAGATCAAAGAGATCAGAGGGATCAGAGAGGTCCCGATCAGCCGATCAGGCCTCCTCTACAAGAAAACTACGCTGATGAAGGAGGTGAAATGATTGAAGAGTTAGAAGATACACACATCAACCTCATGGGCATTCACGACAACGAGGCCATTTTCCTTACTCAAGAAGAGCAAGAACTCTTTCTGCTAAATCAAACAAAGGTAAGTGAAGAAGCCGAAGATACTGGACAACAGGCCTTTGAGAATGCTATTCTGGAGGTACATCGTCAGTACAACCTGTGTAGCAAGAAGATAGAAGGAAGTTCGAAGACAGAAGGGACTTCTTCCAAGAAGATCACTGAAACTAAGAAGGTAGTTGAAACCAAGGAGACCCCTGAGCCACCTACCGGGAAGACTTCAGAGAAAACGGTTGCTGAGAAAGTCCCTGAGAAGAGTAAAGTAGACGCTCCCATCAAGAAAAACATCACCATTTTAAAAAGACCATCACAGACTGAGTTGTCACCTGTTAGCCCACCGAGTACTTCTGAGCCAAAGAATATAATGGACAAGCCAGAAATGATAAACCAAGGCAGAACTCTCACACCCTTTATCCTGGAGGGTGAATTGGCCAAGATAAAAATTCCTATCCCACTTACAGAGTTAATGACCAGAGACAGGTATCGTTCACAGGTAATAAAATCACTGGCCATTGAACCCGAAATAGGCACCAAGGCCTTGACTATTAGATCAGTGACTCATTCAGATACTGTGAACCTTATCGACGATCATCCCGAACTTCTCTTCGGACCTGAAGTAGACGGTCGAGATGATATCGGTAATGTAGCTCCCTTTTACATCAGTTTAAACATACACGACTTGATATTACATAACGCTATGCTGGACTCATGTGCCTCACATAATCTGATGCCTAAAGCAGTAATGGAAAAACTGGGACTGGAGGTCACCAGACCATACAAGGATTTACATTCATTTGACTCCAGCAAAGTCAAATGTATTGGTTTAATCAAAGACCTATGCATCACCCTAGTTCAGATCCCTTCAAAAAGCATGGTAATGGACGTAGTAGTTGAAGACATCCCTCCTAAGTATGGAATGTTGCTCTCCAGGTCTTGGGGAGCTAAGTTGAAAGGAAACCTGTAGCTGTATATGTCTTATGCCACTATCCCAGTGTTTGGGCAACAAAGAAGGTTATATAGAGAAACACTGATGAAGTACATGGTCAGTAGCCAAGAGAAACCTCACAATTACCCCCTTTACTCTGCACATTCTGATCTAGATTCATTCATTTTTTACACTGACGAGGGTAGGGAAGAGCAAGACACTCAACTGATGGAAGACCTATCTGGTCAAGATGAAGGTCCAGAAATCGGTGAGGTAGCAAAAATGAAGAACGTGATAATTGAAGAGTTACCCGCTGATTTTTGGAGTATGGATTTTGATGGAGCCGTGAGTAAAGAAGGAGTAGGAGCTGGAGTCTGGCTGCATAATCACCGAAACAGGTACTCAGAAAATCATTCCTACAAGTTAAATTTCCAGTGCACTAATAATGTTGTCGAGTATGAAGCTTTAATGCTCGGCCTGAAACTGTTGAAAAAAGTTAGTGCCAAGCAGATAATGGTGAGGAGTGATTCTGAATTAATAATCAAGCAAATCAAAGGTGAGTACTCTGCCAAACATCCACGCCTTAGAGCCTACATAAATGTTGTTCTTGATGCCTTGAGGTGTTTTACCAAAGTTGACTTGCAGGTAATGCCGAGAGGGCAGAATATCCTGGCTGATGGATTAGCTACGTCAGCAGCCACCTGTAAGATCCCCTTCCGCGCGACTCGCCCATATACTGTTGAAGTGAAATGCAGACCTACAGTCCCCGACAATATCAGGTACTGGAAAGTGTTTGGAAACGATGATCAGATTGATGACTTTCTACAATGTAAAAACGATTTTGAATGTACTAATATAGATGTAGATAATGAAGACGAAAATGTAAATAGTTTGGATTTTGAAGTTGATAGTGTAAATATTGTATAATCAGAGGAGTCAGGGGATGATGAATCAGATGTTGATGTTTTATAGTTGAAAAGCAATATTTTTCCTAGAGGTCTTGTTCCTTTAGAAGACTTGTTTGACAGTGATGATGTAGCTAAGAAACCCAAAATTGAGGCACATGGACAAGAAGTAGAGGACTGTAACATAGGGACTGAAGAGAAGCCCAGGATGGTCAAACTATCCAAATCTTTACCCCCAGAACAAAAGCTCCAATACATTGAGTTATTCAAAGAATATTCAGATGTTTTTGCCTGGGGCTATGAAGATTTAAAATCCTATGATACTAGCATCATACAACATAGGATTCCCATAAAGGAAGACCAAAAACCATTTAGATAGAAACTTAGGAGGATAAATCCCAAGTTGCTCCCTCTGATAGAAAAAGAAATAAAGAAAATGTATGATGCCAAGATCATCGTCCCTCTATGTTTCTCTAAGTGGGTTTCTAATTTAGTCCATACACGGAAAAAAACTGGGGAAATCAGGCTCTGTATTGATTTCCGAAATCTGAACAAAGTATCCCTGAAAGAAAATTACCCATTACCGAAAATGGACCACCTCCTGCAAAGGGTGGTCGAGTCCAGTCGGATATCTCTGTTGGATGGTTTCTCGGGCTACAACCAGGTCCTAGTCCACCCGGACGATCAAGATAAAACTRCTTTTACCACACCATGGGGCACTTTCATGTATGTGAAGATGCCTTTCGGTCTGATGAACGTCGGAGCCYCGTTTCAGAGGGCAATGGATATCGYGTTCATGGAGGAAGCAGGTAAGTTTATTTTCATTTATTTAGACGATGTGACTGTGTTTYCCAAAACGGATGATGAACACCTGCGACACCTTAGACGAGTTTTTGAGAAATGTAGGAGGTTCRGGATTTCTTTAAATCCCAAGAAGTGTCTTTTCAGGTTAGAAGAGGGAAAACTGCTGGGACATATCATCTCTAAAGATGGAATCAGAATTGACCCCAGCAGAATAGAGGCCATACTAAAGGTAGAACACCCAAGAAACCTCAAGGAACTACAGTCTTTTATCRGACAAATTAACTTCCTAYGAAGATTCATTCCCAATCTGGCTGAACTCCTCAGAAACATAACAAACATGCTTAAAAAAGATGTAAAAATTAAATGGGACTCTGAGTCCAAAAAATCCTTCGAACAAGTCAAATGAGCACTCACAGAGGCCCCAGTTCTGATCAGTCTCGATTTCACTAAATATTTTTTATCTTTTTTCCTTCGCCTCTGAACATACTATAGCAGCGGCGTTACTGCAGAAGAACAACAAAGGGTATGAACAACCCATAGCTTTCTTCAGTAAAGCATTAAGAGATGTTTCCCTGAACTACAATATCATGGAGAAGCAAGCTTTTGCTTTGGTAAAAGCCATAAAGGACTTCAGGGTCTACATTCTCCATTCACACACCATAGCTTATGTTCCGAACGCGATAGTTAAGGATATTTTGACACAGGACAACCCTGATGGAAGAAGGGGAAAATGGATTGCAGTCATTTTAGAATACAATATAGAGATTAAGCCCACAAAATTAATCAAAGGCCAAGGCCTTGCTAAATTAATGGTTGAATCTAACTTCCAGGCTCTTGACATTAATTTTCTAGATGTGGCAGATGAANATACTATAGCAGCGGTATTACTGCAGAAGAACAACGAAGGGTATGAACAACCCATAGCTTTCTTCAGCAAAGCATTAAGAGATGCTGCCCTGAACTACAATATCATGGAAAAGCAAGATTTTTCTTTGGTAAAAGCCATAAAGGACTTCAAGGTCTACATACTCCATTCACACACCATAGCTTATGTTCCGAACGCGGTAGTTAAGGATATTTTGACACAGGACAACCCTGATGGAAGAAGGGGAAAATGGATTGCAGTCATTTTAGAATAAGAAATAGAGATTAAGCCCACAAAATTAATCAAATGCCAAGGCCTTGCTAAATTAATGGCTGAGTCTAACTTCCAGGCTCTTGACATTAATTTTCTAGAGGTGGCAGATGAATAGGGAAAAATGGCGACTCCAAACATTAGAGAGGTATTTCTAAACTCTCCATGGTATGCAGACCTTATATTTGTCTTACAAAATTTACAAGCTCCTCCTAGTTTAACTAAGACTAAAGCTAGATTTTTAAAGTTGAAGGCTTTGAAATTCTGTATTCTAGAAGGAAATTTGTATTGGAAAGACCCTGCTGGTATTCTTTTAAATTGTTTACTGAAAGATGAAGCTGATAAAGTGTTGCAAGAGTTTCATGCAGGAGAATGTGGCGAACATTTGAACTGGAAGGTTACAACCAACAAAATACTCAGAGCCGGGTTTTATTGGCCCACCCTGTTTACAAATGTACATCAGAAAGTAACAGCATGTCACCAGTGTCAACTGTTTGAAGGGAAAATGAAACTCCTTCCTCTACCTCTGAAACCAATCTTAGTTGAAGCCCCGTTCTAGCAATGGGGACTCGATTTCATTGGAGAAATTCACCCTCCTTCTTCAGGCCAAAACAGGTGGATTCTCACGGCCACCGATTATTTCACCAAGTGTATCGAAGCGATACCGAGAAGGCAAGCCACTGACTCTGTTATTATCAAATTTCTCGAAAATAATATTTTATCTCATTTTGGTTGTCCTAGAAAGATCATAACTGACAATGCAGCTGCCTTTCGGTCGAAGAAACTCATAGATTTCTACAATCGGTACCACATTGGTTTGGGGCATTCCACAACCTACTACCCTCAGGGGAATGGGTTGGCAGAGTCTTCAAACAAAACTTTGGTAAATATCATCAAGAAAACAGTGCAGGAAAACAAAAAATCATGGCACGATAAGTTGGTATTTGCTTTATGGGCAGATAGACTGACCACCAAAAGGTCAATTGGTATGTCACCTTACCAGCTGGTCTATGGTACAAAGGTTGTTTTCCCCACTTCTTTAGGAGTCCCTGTCATGAAATTGCTACAAGACATGCAAGCTGAGCCAAATGACTCACAGAGAAGAATCAACCAGATGATTCATTTGCAACAAACTAGAGAAGAAGTTTTCAACAAAACACAGGTCATCCAAGAGAACATCAAGAAGATATTTGACAAACGAACTAAGGAGGACAATTTTGAGCTGGGAGATCTGGTGTTGAAGTGGGATGCCAGGAATGAGGACAAAGGAAAGCATGGGAAATTTCATCATCTATGGACAGGACCATACATGATCCAAGCTTTCAGAGGAAACAATGCTTTCTTGCTAAACAATGTCGATGGATCAGATCTGCCAGGAGCACCTGTGAATGGCAGAATGCTGAAGCATTATGTCCCACCTCAGTAAAAGGATTGAAGAACTCACTCTCCATTGTACATACCAGTTTAATTTCCATTTTTCACTTGTATTTTCTGAGTGAGGAACATTAGTCAGGCGGTTGAAGCCCGAAGAGAAGGCCCTGAGCTGCTGACTATTGTTTTTCCAAGTTTTGAGAATAGGACCAATGAAGGCTACTAGNGATCGAGGCAGTACCAAGCAGGCAAGCCACTGACTCTGTTATTATCAAATTTCTCGAAAATAATATTTTGTCTCGTTTTGGTTGTCCTAGAAAGATCATAACTGACAATGCAGCTTCCTTTCGGTCGAAGAAACTCATAGATTTCTGCAATTGGTACCACATTGGTTTGGGGCATTCCATAGCCTACTACCCTCAGGGGAATGGGTTGGCGGAGTCTTCAAACACAACTTTGGTAAATATCATCAAGAAAACATTGCAGGAAAACAAAAAATCATGGCACGAGAAGTTGGTATTTTCTTTATGGGCAGATAGACTGACCACCAAAAGGTCAATTGGTATGTCACCTTACCAACTGGTCTATGGTACAGAGGTTGTTTTCCCCACTTCTTTAGGAGTCCCTATCATGAAGTTGCTACAAGACGTGCAAGCTGAGCCAAATGACTCACAGAGAAGAATCAACCAGATGATTCATTTGCAACAGACTAGAGAAGAAGTTTTCAACAAAACACAGGTCGTCCAAGAAAACATCAAGAAAATCTTTGACAAACGAACCAAGGAGGATGATTTCAATCTGGGAGATCTGGTGTTGAGATGGGATGCCAGGAATGCGTACAAGGGAAAGCATGGGAAATTTGATCATCTGTGGACAGGGCCATATATGATCCAAGCTTTCAGAGGAAACAATGCTTTCTTGCTAAACAACGCTGATGGATTAGATCTGCCAGGAGGACCTGTGAATGGCAGAATGCTAAAACATTATGTCCCACCTCAGTAAAAGGATTGAATAACTCACTCTCCATTGTACATACCAGTTTAATTTCCATTTTTCACTTGCATTTTCTGAGTGAGGAACATTAGTCAGACGGTTGAAGCCCGAAGAGAAGGCCCTGAGCTGCTGACTATTGTTTTTCCAAGTTTTGGGAATAGGACCAATGAAGGCTACTAGGAAAATATGTTCAGAATGACAAGAACCAGGATTCTTGGCACTTAACAGGGCAAGTACCATCCCCAGGTGGAGCCACTGTTATCACCCCATAATTTATGGGAATCAACTGATGACTTGGATAATATCTGTATCTAGTGTTTTGATTGACAAATGATTTTTCATTCTGCAAATAATTTGAGAAAAAGAGAAGAAAAAGAAAAGAAAAGAAAGAAAAAGAAAAGAAAAAGAAAAAGAAAAAGAAAAAGAAAGAAAAGAAAGAAAAAGAAAAGAAAAAGAAAAAGAAAGAAAAAATAAAAGAGGGCATAAAAGAATTGAAAAGAAAAAGGCCCATGCATTAATAGTAACTTGGCCATACCGTTCAAGCATGGCCAAGTTCTTTTAAATTTAATGTTGCTAGGTTAGTGAATAAATCTGACCAGACTGTCTAATCCTGGTCAGATAGCCCCTAGGTTAAATTAGTGAATAAA
>JZKD02S0827718.1:78601-96982 GCA_000966675.3 Picea glauca
TCTGATTTCCGCAGGAAAAAGATCTTGATGTTGTTTTCCAAGAAAACAACTTGGACAAACTCCACCAGTGCAAGAAACTTTAGGAATGCAAAGCACCAAATTTGTGTTCTCAACTATTGCAAATACATGTAGTTTAGATGTCCAAATCTTTCATGTCAAAGTATGCTCAAAGAATCAACATGTGTAATTAAAGAGGAACCAAAGTAAGGCTCAAAACAATCAAACATATACAATCGAGAACTATGATCAAATTTTCTAGAGGCAACCATGATGTCTAGATTATGTAGTTCTCGAATAACTACATCATTTGGAGAAAACTCTATTGTTTTCCCATCACTAGAATGATAGATCTAATAAATACACAGTAGATTGGGAGAGATTTCAGGAACAAGAAGAGCATCATTGATCCACCCATCATCTAACTATGTCATGCATGATCCTAAAACATAAATCTATGTAGAGTCTCCAACCGCAATCTGTGAAATGTTACAATCAAATGTGGAAGGAAACAACTCATGAATATGAACCGTATGGTGTAATGAACTAGAATCAAGTATCTATCTATCTCAAGATGCATATAAGGCTTGAGAAGATAAAGCATGAAATTTACCAAATAATTAAGTTTTGGGCACTAGAATTTTCTGTTGTTGGATGGCTTCATTCAAATCTTCAAAGTTCAACTAGTGTTCGAATTCAGAATGCCCAATTCTTCCACAAAAACTGCAAGTTTCACTTGACTTTTTCTTCCTTGTCTTGGAGGAAGACTCACTTAACTTGGAAGATGGAGAAATGATTTTTTTTTCTATTGAGGCTTGGAGGGAGACTCACCAACCTGAGAAAAATATTTCTTCTATTTATATCGAGTTTTGTGTTTAAATTTGGAGGCTTGATCCACAAGATCCTGATTCGTAGAGATATAAAAAGAATCTAATTTCATAATCTTAGAATCTTCCATGGTAAGACGCTCATAGAAAATCTCAAAATAGAGCATTTTAAACTCATCTCCCAATGCATTCATAGTAATATAAAATGTACAAAAAATACCTGAAAAAGACCTTTTAGCTCAAAGAGAACTAGGAAAATGCACTATTCATATTATTTAGTTTTTCCACACCCTTTTAGTTGTGCCACTAGTAACCTGAATTTAGAAAGATAATATTCAATGGATGCATGCTCATTAGCTACATGTGATGACATTTTTTCTTCAAACTGCAAGGAACAAAATTAATTGACTTTACCATATAAGGAAGACAATTTGTCCCAACTTGATTTTGGATTTTTACAGTCAACAATATGAAACAACAAACTATTTAAAACATGCAAGACAATCAAATCCATGGCTTCATCTAGTTTGTTTTGATAGGAAAATTTATTGATTTCCTTGGTAAACATTGGTTGAGCCTCAACTAACATTTTCCAAATCCCTTTATCTTGCAACAATTATTTCATCTTGATTTTCCACATGTGATAATTATGGGGAGTCAAGAGAGCTTAATAATCATTGATTCTTCCATCTTATTAATACAAGATACAAAAAAAAACACCAAATCGTGTCTGTGTAATGCCAAATTTATTTTTATATAACTCGAACAATGAAAAATATGAACTCTATAATCGATCTACTTAGTGAGATACCATATTTCTTGTGAAGAGAAGGAACAATCATGAATTCATCGATGAACAAATAGATTCACCAATAACAAGGAACCAAAGGAAAATAAAACCTTGGTCTACGACTTCAAATCCAAATCAATTGTTTGTTTTAATTATTGTTTACTATATATAATAGAAAACAAGAAATCCTTTCCCAAACATGCCTTACATGCTTTGTATATCCTTGATGTGCTTTAGAAATATTTAAACAAAAATATGCTCTTTAAGAACCAGCCAATTGAAACTTGACGAAAATATCTTGGTGGCTATCGAGTGCTTCGAAGAAACAAAGAAGGGGAGAGCATCGATAATTGAGCAATGAAAACAATCGAAAGTTCCCACAATATTTTCATAGATAATGATTGTAATGAATCTCACATAAAAAAAATAAAAACCAAAGTGGTGCGAAAAAGATCTTGAATCTGCCGATTTTGTAGATCTCTATGGAAGTTGATCCTCGGCTGTCAAAATGATCTCATATATGAGTGCAGGTGTGAATACCTCCACACAGATGCATGTACTTAGATAATTGTTCCTTTAGAAGAATTACATTCACATCCATGTTACCATCTTAACGAGAATTTTTCACCTCAAAATGAGAACTCTATCCCTAAAAACCAATATTTTTGGGTGAAAAACACCAAAATCAACCCTCAAATTGAAAAGTGATGCCACAAGTAGCACCATTTTCCCCTTCTTTTGTGTGTTGACCAAGGGGGAGGGGCATTAAAATTATAAAAAAATTTAAGCCATGCCCTTCACAACCGATATCATTGTAGACAAGAACCTTAAAATTGACCCACAAATAAAAAAGTGGTGCTCCTAGTAGCACCCATTTTGAAAGGGTAGGAGGGGGCATTAAAATTACAACTTGATTGAAATTGCGGCATTGACAACTGATACCATTGTAAACAAAAATCTTACAACTTTTTTGAGATTGTGGCCTGACAATTAGTACCATTGCATACATAAACCTTAAAATCTTACATCGTTGTAAAAAAAGAGAAAAAAAAACCTTGAAAAGTGGACTTTTTTTTAAATGTTGGGGAAAAACAAAATAGCAAGTGAAAAATCCTCAAGTAGGCACAAAGACTATTTTTTTAAGCAATAGAAAAATAGAAAAATAACATTGTATATATTTAAAAAAAAAAAACATAATTTGTATGATTATTTTTTCTTGTTTTCTTGCTTGGAAATGGTATAATAATCCATCGTCATTTTTTTTTCTCTTCAGTGAATAGATCCAATACTATTGTGGAAGGTTTTTCTCCATTGCTTTTAGTTCCCTCATAGACACGGTTAACCCAAAATACTTTATTTAAATCAAGCAATGCCAACACCAATGCTTCAATGATCTCATGCGTCAACAACTCAAAGTCCTTTTTTTCTCATCCCTCCCAAGAAAATACTCAAACCTACATACACTCAACCATTGGTATATATATTTTATTGAATCCCTTAATGAACTAGTAAACTTTCTCAATACGTTAGAAGCTCCTTACATACAATAACACTCCTTGGTGTAGGCCAATCCAAAATATATTTGATTTCCTTTGATTCCATGTGCAAAGGTCCTTGGATCTGAATGAATCCAAGATACATCAATGTGTCCTTCATGAACTAACACTTTTTCATATTCACTCACACATTGTTATTTGGTCAATACTTCAAATACAAATCTCATATGCTCTGCTCTCTTTTTTTTTGAAATTCAAAATACCATTTAAATACATATCTATAAACAAACTAAAGTACAGTTGCAACACTTCATTCATTAACTGCATGAATGTACTTTGCACATTGATAATACAAAATGGCATAACCAACCATTCATACAATCCATACTTGTCTTGAATGCAGTTGTACACATCTCATATAATTCTGATATGATTGTATGTTCTCTTCAAATCAATCATGAAAAACTATCTTGTTCCACACAAACTATACAACAAGTCATACAATCTCGACAACATAAAATAATACTATATTAAGATCTTATTAAACACTCTATTATCTTTAAATACACTTTTTCCATTTTCCATATTTATTCGATGTTATTAGGTTTAAAACTACATTGGAATCGTGCATGGGTTAAAAATTTCTCTTATCAATCCATTTTCAAGAAATCAACTACTTGCCTATTTAATTATGCACTCTCTGTGGGACTCACCTTATGCACAATTTGATTCTCGAAACTCGTGTGCATAATCAAGTCAATCTAGTGTGCATAATCAAGTGAATATCATGTGAAATTCTACTCTTCATTGGTATTGTGGTCTACTTTCTCTTCATGCTTTTGTGTCACATGTCCAAAAACTTTCCTCTCTACTACTATGTAGCATTCTTTAGTCTCATTCACTATGCTTATGAACTCTTTTATTGGAAACATCAACATTATGTTCACCATACTTCAGTGGCAATGAATTTATGCACTTACCATCCTTCATGATAGTGTATGTGTTGGTCTTCCTTACATCATGCACTATGCACCCGTCAATTGCCATGTTCTCCCCAAAAACAAATTACGAGAGAATCCATGGAAATGTCATCACACAATCTTTCACCCCTATATTCACATATGTGAAAAGAAACTTTACATTGTTTTATAACAATTAGGCCTCATAAACCTTATGGAGCCAAACTAACAATGGTGTATAGTCAAGGGTGATGTTCTCTTGATAACCACAACTTTTCTACCATTTATGTAGTGACCATGTTCTATGAACAAGCAAAATACATTATGAGCTTGCAACCCTTACCTCCAAATTATATAAATGATTATGAAGATATTATTCCTCAACCATGTTTCTTCGATTGGTATCTATTATTCCTATGAAAACATACCTCTATGCAACATTAAGTTATATCCTCATTCAATTTTTGTTGATATTATTGATGGTATATCCTTACACCTCTCCCTACAGTAACGGGGCTATTGTATTTCTCCTCACAACATTCCTTTGTTGACATTCAAACAATTTAATTTCCTTTGATCTTTCTAGGTGTAACAATAAATGGTTCTTTGCATGTGACCATGCCCATGACTTCTAAACTATTTGTGACCTCTACATTGGGCATGTACACAAGCACATACTTTGACATTAATAGTATTTTCTCCATGCACATCCTCTCCTTTGTGTGTTTCAATGTGTCCTCTCATGCCACGACATCTATTTTGACCAAAATATTTTATGCTAGAATCATGTGCTAGCATATCCTCAACTTAAATTATGACTAGTATGATTCTCCAATAGAATTCATCTTATATAGGATTATCTCATTTTTAATGGTAAATTTCATACCATTAATGTACCTTAAAACTCGTTAATATTTGTCTTCTTGATGTCCAACACATATCGACATATCAAAAACAAATATCAACACCCTACACACTCTAATCCTTACATCAAAGGTTCTATACTTGTTCGAATAGTGTATGTTTATAATACCCTGGGAAGAATTTCTCGCACAACTTTTGGACCATCTTACTCAATGTTGATATATTCTTCATGTTCTTTTGTGTTCTCTCTTGCTACACAAACTCTTACCATAGTGTCACGTGTCTCTTCAACCTTGTGATTGTGAACTTTGTTCTTTGATGATATCAACCTTCTCATACTCGAAGTAACATTATATTTTTCCCAATCAATCTACTAGGGATTCAACCTTCACAATGACATCACAAATTGGGACTTCCACTTTTACGTATCATCACCCAATGCAATGAATGTTGATTTGACTATTTAATCTCATGAGAAGTTAATCATTTTTACTAATGCTCATGGAATATGGGTGATGCATTAATGTTTTTCTCTATACAGATCATCTGAAAAATGATATTTCATATTTTGGACTACAAAATCCTCACAAATTGTTAAAGAAAGAATCTAGGGTGCTCTAAATGAATAATTTGTAAGACACAATATTTGCTAAGGTTTTTCAAATGGGGTAGCAAGTTGAGTGTTTTTCATTATAGGAAAGAACACCATGGTTAAGTGTGCTCGGATGGGTATTAACCTTCTCAAGAAGTATTGGTTAGTAGGTGAAAACCTCAAAGGTGATGATTGATGCTATGTGATTTATTTCTCTAGTTTCAACCCCACTTATTCACCTTTGTGGTTCACCTAGTGCAATGAGTGCTAACTAGACTATTCAAGGTCAAGAGAAATTTCACTCGCTGTATTGGGTGCTAATTGGACTATTCAAACTCATGAGAAATTGGTCACTTTGACTAATTCTCATGGAATATAGATAATGCATTAATGCATTTCTTTGCACGAATAATCCCAAAATATATATTTTGTTGTAGACTAGCCCATAAAGCTTTCTTCGGCAAATATAATACCCTAAGATGGAGGAATTTGGAGCAAGTAGTGTCCATTATTCCCAAGGAGAATAGAGATGATTTTGGTCATATTTTCAGGGGTTCAATTGTGTTTACATGTTATAAGACATGTAGCTTAGTGCTTATAGGAAACTAGGCTTTGTGTAAGATCCCCAAGTGGATCTATGTGTAATTTTTCAGTTTTCAGTGTTTCTAGTTGAGAGATTTTGTCAAACAATTCACACTTGTTTCTTGTGTTTTATATTTATTGTTAAGTGTGATGGAATAAGTGGTTTGCAATGATATATTTGAACTTAAAAAAAAATATATTATATAGGAACAACAATAGAATAGCCACAAACTCATATCTTCATTTTATTTAATATATAAGCTAACCTCGGTACATGAGAAGAGAAGACATGGAATAGATATAGGATAATGGAAGATGTGGCTGATGGCACCTCCACAATACAATAAATATGAGGTATATGAAATATCATGAACCTCCAGTAGTTGCATGCAAATATCTACAAGATCAATCTCTTTCCCTTCTGCTCACTGCATGAATCTTCTAGTTGAGTTGTGCCCCTCCCTGGCTAGAAACTCCTTTAGAAATTCAACCTCACTAGATATAGCATCCACACCCTAAGAAATAGATGTAAACCTGTAGAGATGATGATGGCTAACTCATGTGAAAATTTTCCCTTTCTGTAGTTGACAAAAATGACCACAAATCACTAGATCTCAAACCCCTGGTGCACCCTCCTTCAAGAAATTCCCTCAGCTCTGATTATAAATAAATATGGATGCTAGAAACCCCCAAGAGTGTCAAGAAAAGTATCTCTAGGGATAGCAAGTTTTTCCCAAAAGAGATATCCTCTGGATCTGGTCCCTTAGAACCAAATTGAACTTCATCTTCCTAAACAATGTGCCCCATTTTGCTTAAACCTTCCAATATTGTGACCTATCTCACAAATGCTTGTTGGAATATATATAAACTGGATAGAATGGTGAGGGTGAAATATTTCACCACATTTTCCAATCTTGGACCAAGAAAGGATGGATCTTTCACCTCTGTCCCGATATCTAGGGTTTGTCTAGTCAAAACCCTCAAAACCCTTAAGCTACCAGAGCTCAATTTGCAAATAGAAAATGATCATGAATGAGGAGTGAAGTTCTCTCCTCTTATTTTTATACTCCAACATTCTAATTATCACTTAAATTATTTATTGGCTTTCTAAGGTTTATTTCTTACTTATCTCATCATAGCCAATTAGCTTTATTTCCTTTTTAGCCAATGTCACTTTAATAATTTGACTTTAGCACCTTAATGACATAATTTGACTCCCTTAGTCCCCTTTTAGTGAGACTATATCCTAGGGGGAACAACTAGGATACTAAGTCTTCCCAATCTTGGTCATATGGAAGGGGATTTTACAACCTCCTCTGCCTGAAATTGCTTGTCCAAAAGTAATTTTGAATCCATGTGCTGCAAAACATGTTCACCTTCCCAAGTAGCATCTTCAATTGCCAGATTCTTCCATTTAATCAGATACTCCTTGATACTCATGTTTCTCAAAATTTTCTCCCTGAACTCCAAGACATATTCAGGGATTAAAATCAATTGGCCCTCCTCATCAATTGGTGGTAGCTCCTCTGTGACTGTTGTTACCCGTTGACCCAATTCCTTCTTCAAGCATGACACACATAATACATTGTGGATTTTTCTTCTTGGTGGCAGTTCAATCTCATATTCTACCTCCTCAACTCTTTTATTCACCCTGTATGGACCATAGAAATGAGGCTTGATCATTTTCATGTCATTTCTGCTTATGGATGTCTGTTGATATGGTTGTAGTCTCAAATAAACCAAGTCTCCCACCTCAAAACTGCGCTCCACCCTATTTTTGTCTGCATAGAGATTTTGTTGGTTTTGATCCCTTTGCAAATGATCCTTAAGCTCCTTAAGGATTTCCTGGCTCTCTTGGATCCAATCCTTAGCCATAGGAGACCCTTTGTCCCCAAGGGAAATATCCATGAAGGTGTATGAATCATACATGTATAGTGCTCTGAAAGGTGTCATGCCAATGGACCTGTGATGGGTAATGTTATAACAATACTCCCCTAAATGCAACCATTTAACCCAAGCTCTATGATGACTTGCCACATATTATTGAGATAACCTTCCACACATTTATTGACTATTTCTATTTGTCCATTAGTTTGAGGATGATAGATTTTTCTAGGAGTCAATTCTGCTATCCCTGTCACTCAAAATATTCTTGGGAAACCCATGTAACCTGAAAACTTCTCGAACAATTCTGCTACCTGAGATGCGCTATACTCCATGGATATGAAGAAGAAATGTGAAAACTTGGTCAAGCAATCCAAAACTACAAATATTCCATCCTTTCCTCGTACCTTAGGAAATCCTGTGATGAAATCCATAGATATAATTTCCCATTTATATGTTGGAATAGGAAGTGGTTGCAACAATCCTACTGGATGAATGTTCTCAACCTTGTTTTGCTAACAAGCTGTGCACTCCCTAACATAGCGCATGACATATTCTTTGAGACCCTTACATGCAAATATTTCTCTAATTTGTCTATAATTTTTTAGGAACCCTTAGTGCCCTACTAGAGGTCAATCATGAAATTCTCTAAGCATCCTTTCTTTAATTTTGGATTTTGGAACTACATAAATCCTCCCCTTATAGTAGATGAGATAATATAGAATAGAAAACCTCTCATCCTAAATTTTCCCATCCATGAGCTCATAGGAAAACTTGTTTTTGGAGTATTCTACTAGTCGATGTGATTTCCATTCAACCAAAATTTATGATAGAACAAAAGTTGTAGGCCTCCTAGAAAATGCATATTCTACCACATTAGTCTTCCTTTGACAATTTTTGTATCAAAATCATAGGCTTGGATTTTTCTTACCCACTTTGTTTTCCTTTCATTGAGGTCTTTTTGATCCATGAGGTATTTAAGGTTGTTGTGATATGTTTTGACTATAAACTTGGCTCTCACCAAGTATTTTCTGAACTTAGCTAGATCATGCATGATAGCTAGCATCTCTTTATTATATATAGTGTATAATAACTCAATTCCCCTTAGTTTTCTTCTCTCAAAATCAATAGGATGCATGTTCTTCATAAGGACCACCCAAATTCCTTCCCCTGATGCATCACACTCTAGTATGAAGGGATGAGAGAAATATGGTAATGCTAGGACTGGGGAAGTGCTCATGACTTTCTTCATTTGTCGAAATTTTTTTGAGCTACATCATTCCACTTGAATGCTCCTTTCCTGGTTGCATCATTCAAGGGTGCACAAAGTTGTGAGAACCCCTTAACAAACCTCTTATAATAGGTGCAACTACCAAAACATCCACGTAGCTCTGTGATGTTCCTGGGTGTTGGCCAATCCAAGATGGTTTGTATCTTTTCATGATGAACCTGTATCCCCTTTTCTCCAATGATATGCCCCAAATATAATACCTCTATAATCCCAAACTCACATGTAGACTCGGCATACAAGGATTTATCTTCCATGATGCTCAAAATATGATCCATATGCTTGAGGTGATCTTCCCAACTTTTTCTATCGATTATCAAGTCATCAAAGAAAAACCAAAATATGCTTCCTCAAATGCTTATTGAATATGTGGTTCATGCAAGATTGAAATGTGGTTGGTGCATTAGTTATCCCAAAAGGCATAACTAAAATCTCATAATGGCCATAATGACACCCAAAGGTCGTTTTGTGAATATCATGTTCCCTTACCCGAATTTGATGGTATCTAGAACAAAGATCAATCTTTGAAAAGTGTACTACGCCATGGATCTCATCAAGCAACTCATCAATCCTGGGAATGGGATACCTGTTTTTTATTGTCTTTTTGTCAAGTTCCCTATAATCATGGATGATTTTAAGGATGGAAATTTATTTTAAAATGTAGAAACCTTGGTGAATCTTACTAATCCTTCATATGCCAACTATAAATGTTTGACGATATTTTTGTAAAAATATTCAAATTTCTAAGTATTTTATATAGTTTTTATAAAATTTTGGCTATTTTAAAGGTAAAATAATTTTATCCTATAGAATTTGGGCGAATCATTTTTAAAATAGCGAACCTCATTTTTGGAAAAAACATGGAAAATTAGCCCATGAGCAAAATTTAGCCCCTAAAATCATCCATGTGACCCATGTGCATTGCCTATAATCAATGCACATGCTCATGGTGCCATATTTCTTCTTAACAAACACAACTGAAGATGCAAATGGGCTTGAACTAGGCCTAATGTGACCCATGTCCAACAACTCTTTGATGACCTTTTCCATTTCTTCCTTGAACCTTTTTTGGGAGTCGGTAAGGTGTGGTGATGACTGGTTTAGCTCCCTCTTCTAGCTCAATGGTGTGTTCAAAACCACTATCTGGTGGCAAGCTTGGAGGAATTTTCCCAAATACCTTTTCATGCTTGCCAAGTATCCTCTATATGTTTTGTGAATAGTGCTGGCGCCCTTCCTTAGTGGTTTTCAATGAAAACAAACACTATGTTGTGTAAGCCACATCCTCACGCCTGAATATAGCCTCCATGCGCTTTTTTGATACCACCCTAGGTGCATTTTTTGTCATTACCTTCAAGGTCACCCTATTTCCTTCTTCATAATTGAAGGACATCTCCATACTTTTGTAATTGGTGGAAATAGGACCCAAAGTGCTAAGCCACTGCACCCCAAGTATGACGTCAGTGTCTGGTAGGTCCATCACATAGAGATCATGTGTCAAGTTGTATCTTCCCAAAGTGAGACTCATATGTGGAATGTACCTATCACATGGCATGGTGTGCCCTCCTGCTACCCCCACTAAGAAACCCTCAAACTCAACAATGGGAAGATGTATCATGTTTACCAATGCAACATCAATGAAATTATGGGAATCCCCTCCATTAATAAGTATTGTGACCCTTTGTCCTTGGATGACTCCTCTCATCCTGAAAGTGCTGAATTTTGGCACTTCACTAATGGATGTTATAACAACCTTCTTAATCTTTTCCTGCTTGTGCATTCTCTCTTCTTCTTCTTACCCATGCATGTGCTCCTTTTCTACTTGGGCCACTTCCATGTTTTGCAGATGAACAACACCATCCTCCTCCTCACTATCGAAAATGATCTCTATATAGTGAATCTTCCCTTTCCCCATGCATCTATGCCTTGAATCCCATGGTTCCTTACAAGTATAACATAGTTTTTTCCTTCTCAACTCTCTTTTTCTAGCTTCATCAAGTTTTTCCTTACCTTTGCCTACAACTCTTTGATCTCTTCCTCTTGGAGCAAGTGGTGGCCTTGGAGCAAACTTTTTTTTTTAAGTTCCCCCCTCCAAGTACCTAGTCTTCCAAATCACATCCTAAAGGGTAGTAGGTTTAAAATCCATGACCCAACCACGCAATGGCATTGTTAGCCCCTCAGAAAAGAGCATCATCAATCTAGATTCTGACACATCTGGAACCATCACTGCTAGCCTCTAAAACTCTTCTATGAATGCCTCAACTGATCTTGTCTTCCTAAGTTGTGTGAGCTCACGGAAATGAAGCTCTAGATCTCCCTAATAAAACCTCTCCATGAGTCTCTGTGTGAAATATGCATATGATGTAATGTGTGCATGTCCCAAAGTAGTCATCCCATGGTACCACCACTCATGGGCCTTTCCTTCCAAGTATAAGGTGGAAAATTTGATGTCATCCATCTCCATCATGGGGTTCAACTGTAGATAAGCATCTGAATTCTATACCCATGCCTTTGCAGAAGATTTGGTAGCTCCATCAAAGGGGGGAATCTCCATTTTTCATGCTTTGCACCTTATATCAGTGTTGCCCCTATGAAAATCTCTAAGCTTGCCTCTATATTTGATACCACAATATTCTGCCAATGAAACCTGTCTCCTGAACCTTGCACTCAAGGCTGCATACTCCCTCTCATAATCCTCAAAGTTGTCCTCTATCTCCATATGTCATGGGACATGGGCATATTGTTGTTGTGTTTCTAGGAAACTTGGCATGTAAGGCTTCGATGTGACTCTGCTACTCCCTAACACCCTATTGTTTGCACCCCCAAACAAACTTTGACCCTCAGTGTGGGCCCTGTGACTAGTCTCTGTGTGATATCTCTCTCCTCCATGAGATCCACTAGCCCCATTGTTGCCTTCATTATTTTTTGGTTCCTTGTCATGTACCATCTACATGAGAAGGTGTGCAATCTTGTCCTATCCTACCTCCAATGTAGTAACCAAGCGCTCATGTCCTTATTCAATAGCTGTCAAGGATAACTCAAGTTCAACCTGTCCCTGGATAAGCACTCCTGTGTCTCATCCAATTGGTGTTGCATGAAAAATTGTGTCTTATCCCTAGAACATTGTAATTCTTGTGTTATTTTTTCCAATTCCATTGGCACTTCCTTATTTGTACCATCTTCTTGTGTTTCCCCCATCTTTGTTTCCAGTTCCTCTTCCCCTTTGTATTTCTTCTTCATGTTGTATCCTTTCATCAACAAATGCCCACTGGGTGGGAGGATTCAATGCTATGATACCACTACATAATCCTTAAGTTGAGAGATTTTGTCAAACAATTCACACCTATTGCTTGTGGAGCTTGTGTTTTAGTTTTATTGTTAAGTGTGATGGCACAAGTGGTTTGCAATGATATATTTGAACTTAAACAACAATAGAGAATATAGAAACAACAATAGAATAGCCACAAACTCATATTTGCATTTTATTTAATATATAAGTTGACCTTAGTACATGAGAAGAGTAGATCTGGGATAGATATATAAGAATGGAAGATGTGTTTGATGGCACCTCCATGATACAATAAATATGAGAGATATTAACTCTCTTGAACCTCCAATAGTTGCATGCAAATATCTACAATATCAATCTCTCTCCCTTCTACTCACTGCATGAATCTTTTGGCTGGAAAATTTCTTAGAAATTCGGCCTCACTAGATCTGGCCTCCAAACCCCATGAAATAATCATAAACCTGTAGAGATGATGATGACTAACTCATGTGAAGATTTTCTATGGTTTTAGTTGACAAAACTGACCACAAATCATTGGATCTCAAACCCCTAGTGCACCTTCCTTCAAGAAATTCACCCAGCTCTGATAATAAATAAATATGGATGCTAGAAACCCCCAAGAGTGCCAAGAAGAGTCGCTCTAGGGATGGCAAGTTCTTCCCAAAAGAGATATCCTCTGAATCTGATCCCTTAGAGCTAAATCAAACTTCCTCTTCCTAAACAGTGTGCCCCATTTTGCAGAAACCTTCCAATATTGCTCCTTGTCTCACAAATGCTTGCTGGAATAGATCTAAACTAGATATAATGGTGAGGGTGGAATATTTCACCACCTTGGCCAAGCTTGGACCAAGAAAGCATGGATCTTTCACCTCCATGTTGATCTCTAGGGTTTGTCTAGTCAAAACCCTCAAAACCCTTAAGCTTCCATAGCTCAATTTGCAAATAGAAAATGATCATGAATGAGGAGTGAAGTGCCCTCCTCTTCTTTTTATACTCCAACATTCTAATTCTCACTTAAATTATTTATTGGCTTTCTAAGGTTTATTTCTTACTTATCTCATCATAGCCAATTAGCTTTATTTCCTTTTTAGTCAATGTCACTTTAATAATTTGACTTTAGCACCTTAATGACATATTTTGACCCCCTTAGTCCCCTTTTAGTGAGACTATAGCCTAGGGAGAACAACTAGGCTACTAAGTCTTCCTAATCTTGGTCATGTGGAAGGGGATCTTACACTTTGAAATTTTTTTAAGACAATCTACATGATCTCATATGCTCTCATATTTGTGATAAGTTCAAAAATAAGTTGGAAGGATCAAGCAAGTAAATTGTCCAATTTAGTATAATGAGAATAAAACTTTACTTGATCAATCATCTTAGTTTTAAATAAGACCTCGAAACAATTAGCCTACAAAGTTGCTAACTAAATTAAATATATAACTATATTAAGTTGGGTTCTCTCAAGTGAAATTATCACTTAGATTATGAAACAACGAGGACACAAATTATAAACAAGATAGATAATTTAGTAATAAAATTCTAATTTGATGAAATATAAAAACTAGTTGTTACAAAAGAAAACAATATCTATTTTCTAATATTTTATCCTTGGCAAGATTTTTAAACTTTGAATTTTATATTTAAATCGTTGAATCTGCATTGTAGAGAAATTATATATTTAAATTGTTGAATCTGCAATGTGGAGATGTTCTAAGAGATGCAAAATTATAAATTTTCATTATCAAAGTCATGATGTTTCATGGCCCAAGTCCATCAAATCGACCCCTTAGTTGAAATATATTTACAATCTCCTAGTATTTTTTATTAGCTCTTTTAAATGTAATTAATTCTAATTTTAATTAAGAAGATTTCACTTATCTCCGTCTTAGGTCTTCTTCTATATGACCTCAGCTGATCGCCCATTAAGGCGTCTTTGGCACAAAATTTACAGGTCTGGCGTCACAATATTATTTTGTTTTCATGAATTGAATTGTAGAAAAAATTTGCAATCAAAAAATCATTCGGTCACGATGGCCGAGTGGTCTAGGATGCCAAACTCAAGTTCTGGTCCTCGTAAGTTGTTCAAGTTCCACTTCTGACACAGGAATGAAGTTATAATTATTTCGTACGTTGACGCCGCGCAGGGCATTTGGTCTAGTGGTATGATTCTCGCTTAGGGTGCGAGAGGTCCCGAGTTCAATTCTCGGAATGCCCCTTTTCCCATTTTGGCTGTGCAGTCTGGTCTGAACGTTTCAGACTTATTCGTTACAGACTGAGAGAAAATCAATTGTCTGAAAAAACCATTATTTAATCAGTTTGACAGAATGAGAATAAAGCATTGTTTTATGAATTGACCCTACTTCTAAAGAAGGCCTCTTAGCAAGAAGAAAACAAGATTGCAAGCACTAGTATTATGTATAAAACTCTACTGGATAAAATACTCATACGCACCACCGTTCATTTTATAGAATTTTATCTCCCCTTTGCTGGGGAGATAAAACTCTACTGTTACTCGAGAATTTGATGAAGTTTTAATTATAAAAATGCCTCCATTTCTTGTCATTAATGAATCGGTGCAGTTGTCCTAGAATTACATTTTACATGTGTAGTTGCGTTGCGTTTATTTTCATTCAGTTTGTAGTAGTCTAAACGTTTTATTTTTTTGTTTGTTTGTTGTTTTTTGGTATTTTTTTCTGTTTGATTTTGCCCGAAATCTAGTGATGAATGATTGTATCTACAGATTTGAGTGGCTAAGTTTGTATAATTCGAGTGATCAAGGGGTTTTTCAGCACGTTGAATCTATTTATTTATTCATAAATTCAATTTAAACAACAAAAAATATAGCTGTTGAATCCATTTATTTGTTCATAAATTCAATTTAAACAACAGAAAATAGTGATTTTGTCTAAATTTACATTGCTGAATTCCAACCAAAAAATAAAACCTTTAATAAATGATTCTGTTAGAGAATGTTATCGTACAGATTCATATCTATATTCATTCATGGAGTTTGGTAAAAGCTTAATCACTGAATAATACGCGCTAAATAAGTCCGCCTCTCCAATAAAATCCGGCGAGTAATGGACGGGATTTATTTATTTATGAAAAGCCGGTAGGCGGACGAAAATGGAAGGGAGATCAAGRACGCCCGAGAGCTACGGCSGATTAAGATTGCGTTAATTAATAATTCAYAGCTGTTGAGATGGCCGAGTTGGTCTAAGGCGCCAGATTAAGGTTCTGGTCCGAAAGGGCSTGGGTTCAAATCCCACTCTCAACATTGCAAGTTTATTTTGTCATGTGATTAACGCTATCTCTTTTCTGGCAATCTTCATTTTCCTCTAATTCTTTTAAAAGAACCGTTAGGCATTATGCGCTTCATTTTCCGTTCATTTCTGCCAAGAAAACCTTTAGGCATTATGCGCTTCATTTTCCGCTAATTTCTGCGAAGAAAATCCTTAGGCATTATGCGCTTCATTTTCCGCTAATTTCTGCGAAGAAAATCCTTAGGCATTATGCGCTTCATTTTCCGCTAATTTCTGCGAAGAAAACCTTTAGGCATTATGCGCTTCATTTTCCGCTAATTTCTGTGAAGAAAACCTTTAGGGATTATGCGCTTCCATTTAACATTGAACCAAACTTCTCGTTTCCGCGTTACATGATGGGATATTTTTCATTTTCTCGAAAAACAGGAAAGAATCATACCACTAGACCAAATGACCATTTACATGCAAAGGCTTTTCTTAACATTATGGTGGACGGAGGTTTCAAACTCGACAATTTCCAAGGCAACCTGAGTGTAAAAGTGGAATTTTGCCTGCTATCATCTCGAAAGTGGATTTGAATTCACGCCTCATTCGGGTATAAGCATTTGAGAATGCTTGTACCTCTCGGCCGTCCTCGCCAACGTCAATACAAACATCACTCCTATATCATCGATTAACAGTTAACAATTATCATCTTCTTTTCGTAAATTTTCATTAATATTCATAATAATTAAGTAAATATCACTTAGAGGAGAGTCGGAATGAAGAGCTAAGCTTCTACTTGGAGCAAGGGTTTCAACCCCATTGGTTAACGTGCCCACATTCCTAATAACACTGACTTTATGAGGAAAATTGCGTGTAGGTGAACATCTCCACTCTTTCTTTGAAAACCCATGCCTTTATGGGGTAGTGGTAGAGCTATATAGTTCTCGAGCTTTCATTAAAAGAGTATTTTCATCTAGCTCATGAATAGGTAAATAAACTTCTTCTTTTGAGGTTGAAGTTGAGGCTATATAGTGTTTTCATTCACATTCAAAGAAGATAAAGAAATGATATTTTGAAGTGGTTTTATTTTTCAGGTCACAAAGTCATGTGTTTGAATTGTTGGATGCTCATTTTCAATTCAATAGAGGGCATTTTCAAGATGGTCGTAGTGAGGGTTTGCCTCCTATTCCTACTGTATATTTTCCAAAGAAAACCTCACCTCTTAGGGCATTGGGAAATCCTTAAATAACGTAGTTACAAAGGTTTGTTAATACCCTTACCCTCAGATATATGTTAAAGTTTATTTAGAGAAAGGGCTTTCTTAAGGCTATCACCTTCAAAAGTTGGATTATGAATAACTACCTTTCAATTGCAACAATTGTCATGAGTAACACCATTTTGGTAGTGATTGTAAGAATAGGCCAACCCCCCAAATTCAATGCATAGAACAACCAATGAAAATGGTGACTAGGAAGAAGTGCATGTATCCTTCATCTTAGCACCCTTAAGTGAAATCCTTTGTCTTGCCCCTGGTGCATACAAATTTTGAAGTCATAGGGGGAAAGGAGCAAAGAGAACCCACATAACATGAACATTTGTAGGTTTGCATTAAGGGCAATGAAAGGAGGTGGAGGGAACGAAGAAGAAGAAAGAAGAGCAGTGTTTGAACGATGATGTCAAGTTGCAATAGGAGGAAATCCTCCTAGTGCAAGTAGAAGCAAAGAAAAACTCTCGAACACCTTCATATGATGGCACAGTTAGAAAAAGTAAAAAAAAACAAGAAAGAAGCATGAAAAAAAGAAGTAGAGAATGAAGTGAAAAGTTTGGCTCCTAGTATTTGCTCACCATGTTCCACTTCTTTTTGTAACTTATGTTTTTTTCACTGCACTTTTTTTTACATCAATTTGTTTTTTTCAATGCACTTTTTTTTACATAAATTTGTTAAACAATACTCAAATAGTCATGACAACTAAAAACTAATGTTTGAAAAGAAAATGTTTGTTGAATCTTCTTGAACTTGGCTTAGTGCATAGAAAACACAAGATCTAATAAACCCATCTTAATCCTCTCGTATTAGGTTGTACTGGTATGACCACAACGTCCATCTTTCTTAATACAAATACACATAATAATTGGTATGGTTAGAAAACAATAAAAATACCTTAAATAAGATTGCAACACCTTTAAACAAGGGTTGCATGGCAACGCAGTCCCTGCCGAATTAGTTGGGAAATACATGTTGAACAATGAAACTTAGTATAACTAAATGCAGAAGTACAATGGAAGTACATAACACATATGCCATACCTTTGATATTTTGTAAAAACAATGGAAGTACAAGAGAATTGAAAAACCAAATAGGAAAAAAGCAATGAAGGATTTCATTAAGTAAAATATAATGGAACACATATAAATAGGGAGAAATTTCAGAACAGAACACATATAAATCTCTGCTGAACCCAATCATCTTAATCTATAATTAAGTGGTAGAATTATGGTAAAACTTTCAAATTGTTAGGATCATGTGGTTAGGTTCCACAAATAATACCATAATTGTACTTAATAAC
>JZKD02S0827718.1:131297-155822 GCA_000966675.3 Picea glauca
ATCTTATGTGAATCTCAGTATAAATTATGTTGTATATCTTTATTGCACCACTTTCATTCTTCGGTTATCCCTAATGTGAAAAATGGTCCTTATACTACAATTGAATCACCACCCCCCCTCACCCAAATAGGTTACTTTGAAAGTGTGAATTTCCACCAAGTATTCCCGCCTGTCACGCGGGTGATCCCATTGTTCGACATGCTTTGGAAGGCATTTCCCCTCCGGTGCCAGGAATGTTGACCCAAAAATCTGCTCTGGGCTCAACATGGTGTTTTACACAGTTACTTCTCCATAAACTCCCCTTGGTTCTATGGTTCTAGTCAAAGACAGTGGCGGGGGTCATAGTTACTATGGTCTCTGCCCTTGAAAGAGTATCAGTTGGTTGCTTTCAGGGATTTGTGAACCTTCCCATGACATTTATTTCTCATGTCAAGGCTATTCAATTCAGGGAATACAACACTTCCAAGTGGTAGGGATCGGGAAAATCTTTTCAACAAGCTATCATGATCTTGATTCCGAGTCAGAATGACCCATATGAGGCACACAAAGTTAACGTCTCCCGAATGGACAAAACCAATATCTGTGGCTTCCTGGTCTGATTCTGTTCAGATTATGGTATCAAAGGGAAACTAAAACCTAGACATGGTGTAGGGTAGTGTGAGACCTTTCAAACAGTATATCCCGTGCTTGGTTTCGACCCCCGGTTGGTAAGAATGAGCCTTCACAAGTTTATGACCACTTTTGGACATCAAATTGGTTGCAGTGCTTCATGATTTAAAATTGGTGGGTAAAGTGTTATAAATCAGATATTCAGTGATTCCATGCTGTAATAGATACAGTCACCTTTCCAATGACATCTTATTTGCCTCATTCCGACTCTGGATGGCCTGGTTAGAGCTATCACAAGTTGGCCAATAATTTTAGGCAAAAAGGGGTCCACCAACTCACATGATAGGGATTCATAATAGCTACGACAGTCATAAATGACCCTGACACAAAATTATATTGTCACCTCATTGAAGTACTTGTTGATACTTTTCTGACGGTACCTCATTTGCCTCGATTGGATATCGTATGACGATTTGGCACCTTTCGCAAGATTAGGTGTCATGTGGGCCCACCAGCAAGTCAGGGGTCTTTAAGTGGCCACTATTCCGGGCCGAATTTGAAGGCTAAGGTCTCATTATCTCAATTTGGTGAGGACATATTCCTGATATCCTCGTCAATACCTTTCCAACGATGTCACTTGTGTCCGATTCCGACTCCATCTCTCTAGTTAACATTTTTGGGCCGAGTCAGCTGCAGTAGAGTCAAAGTCAAAGTCAAAGTCAAACTTTGACTTGCACAAAATTACAAAAATATTAAAAAATTAATAAAATGTTTTATTAAACATTTTCAAAAAAATTGGAAATTTGGGGAATGGGCACATAGCCTCATGCAAAATGGGGAAAATTGGTTTTTTAGAGAAAAAAAAAAAAAAAAAAAAAACCTCCCTTCTCCTCTCTCCCAAGCCATTTTGGCAATTTGGCAGAGGAGGGAGAGCTCTGCAACAACAGTCATGGCAGAAGGGGGAGGTTTAAGGCAGCAGCAAGAAATCAACAGTGGATATCCAATTTTCATGCTGCCATCTCCAACAGTTGGTCAGGTAACCATTATGCTCATTTCTAAAAAACAATAGGATATGTTGCTGGTTGTTTTGAGGTTCTGCAAGAAGAAATTAGTTTTTGTTTCCCTGTTTCAAAGATGAGAATTATTGCTGGTTCAGTCTGGTGGATTAATGGCTGAGTTTATTAAGGGTGTATATGTGCTGAAAAATGTAAAGGAGAGGGGATTCGAACCCCTCTTGGGCATTCTTCCCAACCCTCCGTGGCTCCTTTAGAATTAAAAAAGTATGAAACTATCTATTGGAGGTTACAAGCCTGGGCATGTCACCGGAGATCCCTGGCCTTTGAACCCCAACCCTCCCATTTTCCTTTGCCCAGAAAGCTTAAAAAACTCCCCAGAAATTCAAGTGGAGGGCAGAGGTTTTGAACCTAAAACCTCCTGCCCATTTTTGTTTCCAAAAACCCACTTGGCTATAGTTTTCAAAAAATTATGTATTTAGGTGGCTGGCCGCCCGTCCACCACCTGGGTGCCACCACCACCACCTCTGCAGTTCGGACCCCTTTTCCCCTGGTTTCTCTAGTGTGCACTCCTCCTATGTTGCGGCACCACTTCCCTCGACCCTCACCTCCATTTCCCTCCGCTATTTCCCACACTCCCAAACCACCAATCCCGCGTGCACACCAGTGTTCTCCCTTCACACGCAACCCTCACCTCCATCCTCCTTCCGTCGGCCCTCCCCCACAGCCACCTCCACCTCTACTTCCCCTCGTGCGCACCACCGCATCTCCCCTCTACCCACAACTCTCCCATGGCCTCCTCTCCCATTCTACCACCGCGGGATCCCTTCCCGCGTGCAAAACCCAGCACCAACTCCTCCTCCTCTCTGCCCGCGCATGGAACCCACATCTCTCCTCCACCCTCTTCTCCATTCCCCTCCTCCTCCTCTATCCTGCGCGCGCACCTATCAATACCACCAAGAACCTCCACCATACCCCGCGGGCTCCTTTCGCTCTTGGCTTGGTCACATGGCCGACCATGGGCTGATGGTGGAGGGGGGGATTCGTTTTAAATGTTTGTTTAAAATTTAATTTTAATTTAATTTTTGTTTTTTTTAATTTTATATTATATAGGATTTAAAATAATTTTAGTTATAAATATTTTATATTTATAACTAAAATTAATTTTTTTTTATAATGTTTTATTAAAAATGAATAATTTTTTAAATAAAATTTTAAATGGGTTATAAACTATATGTTGAAAATTTAATTCCCCCCCCCCCAATTGCCACTGGACTTGTTAATTGCATAACTTCCCGGTACGGAGGCGGATTTTCGCCCGTAAATAGTCAAAATGACCGGGACGAAGTCTAGAATACACCCATGCCATTCACCTCAACAAATTCCACCCATATTTTTAGTGAAATGTCCCAGAGCGATAGATAATCAATTTGGCCCTACAAGCATGCACCAGAAAGAGGCCTAATTGGGGGCCTCCGAGGTCAAATTGGGCCCGGTGAGAGAAACCCACTTCAGCTATAGGTATGAAGGCCTGTAGCAGCCTGTCAATTCTGGTGTCTGACCCAGAATTTCACCCCCATTTCAAATTCTTTCCCTGATCAGTCTATTGGCCAGCTCCATCCGCATACCTTCTCGGGGCCATATCTCACTCATCCGGAGTCGGATTTGGGCGAAACGAAAGGAAGAGGAAAGGTAGAGTACAGAGATACATCATGGAAACAGTAAAGAAGAGATTTGGGACAATTTGGTATAGAGGAAGAGCCTCTCAAAGTTCAGGTCCAAGAGGTCCTCTTGCCGAAACAAGCCCAAATCAAGGCCATGTTTTAACCAGCTCACAGGAAACTTATAGGCAGCAAAGGGGGGGCATAATCAGGTCTAAAAATTTCTTGAACAACGGGCATTTCCTTACTTACAACGGCCAAAGCCCGAAGTCCCCTTGCCCTCCAAAGCAACCCAGCAATTCCCCACACCTTGGGCCTTCATTCCGGTGAATCCGACAGCCATGGATGGCCTATACTATCCTAAAACACATCAACTACAGCTGCAAAACATGGCAACAATCAAAGAGCATTTGGGATGGCACAAATCCTAATGGAAAATGATGATGTGGCATATCAAGCTTTGTCATTTTATGAAAAATGACTTTTTGTAATATAAACTTCCGTATGATTTACTTTTGGATTATAATTATTATGTAATTAAAGGGTCAAGTCAAATCTGATTTGATCCCATTTTGGATAAGATTCCATTTTTTGGATAAGGTTCCCTTTTTGGATAAGTTTACTTTTTGAAAAAAGACAAAAGTACTTTAGGGTTGGTCCACTTGTCACTTTTCCAAAAGTGACAAGTGTCTTGTGACCTAACCCTAAGCCTTCACCTCTCCTTTATAAATAAGAGGGTTGACATTGTAAAAAAAGGAGGATGAATATAGTAACAAAGCTCTGCTGAAATTTATAAGGTTCTTTGTGTGTGTGTACTTGTTGAATTTTAGTTGTTGGATGTGTCAGTTGTTGGTTAAGGGTTGAGGGGTAGGGGTAAATGCTTGATATGTTAGCTATCTCCAGGAGGGATTGGTTAGCTAGGTGTTTGTTGTTTCTTCCTTGGGTTTAACTTGCTCACTTTCATGTTCTAACAACTTGGTTTAATTTGTTTAATGTGTTTTAGTGCATATTTTCTAAAGTATTCAATTGTTTTCAGCCTTAGCTAGTGGCTGGGAGTCCTAGGGCCCCTTAGGAGAACCCTTAAATAGACCTCATAGCTGGCTGTCCATACTTTTTTTCTTCATCTTTTCATTCATATATGTTTCTGTTATGTTTTCTCACCATTAACCTTGCTGTCCCAAACAGGAAAATGAATCATTTTGGTCAATTTCCCCTCATGGGACAGTAATTTTAATTGGCTGTTATATACTTCTTATATGTAAATTTCTGTTATGTTTATTTCAGTTTTTTTTCCATACATAAATGCTAAAATTTCGTTGTTTGCCTGGAAGGATACATCCGGTCACCCATTCTGTTTCTCTCAAGTGGTTGGGGACCACCTAGAGACCTGTTTGAGGTAAAGGGGCCAGCAGGGAAGCGAAGAAAAACACACATTTCAATCGGTAAATCTTACCCAATCACTCTCACATACTCTTTAATTATCACTTGCACTCATCCCAAAGATTTGTGGTATACATATCAATGTTTATAGGTTCAATTTGTGTAAGTAGTTTGAATTGTTTACTTGTAAATTCATGATAGAAAAATCTGGTTAAATATTTGTGTAAACAACAACCACATCTTTGTATTTCAAATACTAAATTTCCAATCCCCATACAAGGAATTAGTTGAGGCTTTCATGCACATGGCGGCTTTGCCGCTCACAAAAAGTCTCAACCCATTCCTTTGGGTTGAATGTTGTAATTGTTATTTTGTAATTATCTAATCTTCTAGATTTTCATTGTATTATCTTTTCACTCACTAATTTACAGGTGGCTGCCCCAAAAGGGGTCATACAAAATCAACAAGCTAAACACATGCAAAACGTCGCAAAACAAACTTGAAAACAATTCAGGGGTCCGCCCCATACACAGAAAACCAAAAAATCTATATTATTTAGATATCTATATACACATATTATCTAGCCATGACATATATGTCACCTACCTATTTACTTGTTTTATGTATGTAGTTTCAAGATAGATTTCAATTTCAGTAACCAGGAGGCACACTTGTGAAAGCAAGGCGTGACCTCTCCACGTGGATGGTCTGGTATTTTATTTTATGCAATTTCAATTTCATAGAACATTAAGAGTCAAAGCCAGGGAGTCTTCATCAGGAGCCCCTCTGAAGTTGTCTAGTTAGTATAAGTCGAGTGGTCTTTCCTCAGTACCACACGGTCAAGGAGTTGATTAGCTTAGCTCAGTTGGAATACTACTCTGCTTGGGTAAGCTCAGCAAAAACCCTCTTTAGGGGGGTCCCGAGCCTCTTCCTTTTCGCAGGTATCTTTCTTCCATCCGAGCTGCTTTCAGAGCCCGAAAGTGCTAGTGACGAGAAGTCGCTAATCCCTCCTTCTCTAAACTGCATGGGGCACTCTTCAACCTAACTACCGTGGACTGCTAGGACTACTCTTCATATACTGGTTGGCACTATTCTGGGATGTGTTTTCCTGATCGGGATAACCTTCAAAACTGTGTGGTGGCCAAGGCATGTGATAAAAAACAAAAATTGATTAATAAAATATTTTAAAGTCAACCTTTCATTAGTCCACCTTTTCCACTGACAAACCAAAAATGAAGTTGTGTATAATTTCTGTTATATCATAGCTGTAACAGCTTGTTACAAAGCTGTTCATCCACTTTTACAGCCCTTTTTTGACTTAACAATCTTCCAGGATCACTTCCCGGGTCACCCCGGGGGGTATTAAGCCATTTTGGTCTTGTTTCCTTGCTTTGAAAGCTTTGAACAACTTGCTGTTCGTAATTTACATCCATTTAAAGGTACTTGGCTGTAGCTTTTAAACCCCCTTTTCACCCTCATTTCATACTCGTTTGCTTAAAGTATTCATTGGTTATTTACCCAGGATACCGATTTACCCCGGTGACCCATTCTGGGACAGTTTCCAATACTTTAAGGAAGTGAACAACTCGCTGTACACTTTGTTTAGTTCACTTTCCTAAAAATCAACAAGCTCATTTTCATCCTGTTGTCTATAATTTTCACCCCCCAGGCCATTTCGGCCATTCAGGAAGCTAAGGAAGGATAACACCCAGGGTGGGTGGTCCTGAGAACGACTTCTTGTAAGTCTTTCACCTTTCTTCTTCCCCCTTCTTTACCGCCTCAGGCGAAGGACCACCTGAGGTGCGGGTAGTCTCTGCCTCGTGCCGAGCTACCAAAGGGGCTGTAACCGACTTCACAGCTGGATAGGTCGGATCCGTCCCTACGGACAGATTTTGCTTATAACACCGCCATGGAAGGTAGTTTTGGAAAACATCACGAGATGAGGGGACACATGCTCGAGGTGGAATTTCTCACTTTGTATCCAAAAGCCTTCGACAATCTCCAATATTTCTTTACCAAATATAAGGATTTGTTGTCACAACTCAAGGCTTGCGAGGTTGATAAATCTAAGGAGGAGAAACAATTGGTACTCACTATTCTATCCAAACTTGGTCCAAAATACTCAGTGTTTGTATCCACATTTCATTTAGTTAGGCTTACCTCTGGATCCACCTGGAAAATTCCTTCTCTTGAGGACTTTATCGAGTCTCTAATGCAAGAGAAGAACAAGCTCATTAACATGGGAAAAATCAAAGGCCCAAAGGTGCATGCACTAGCTGTACAAGATGGTGGAAATCATCCAAATAAGAAATATAAATACAAAGACAAAAGGAAAGAACATGCAAATCCAAAAAAGGAAGGGTACTAAAAATCCTTCAACGATGCCTCCAGATCCAAAGGTGGAAAGGGAATAAAATTGGAGAAATGCACTTACTTCCATAAATTATTCCATCTAGAATCTCCATGTGTGCAAAAAAATATAGATCAAATGGCCCAAATAATTCAAAAAAATAACCTTTGAGATCGCATCCCTGAGGGTGCCAAGAAGAAGAAGCCAAAATATCATAATCCCAAGAAAGGAAATTATATCCATGCTTTGATTGCCATCAACTCCTCTCCCAATTCTTGGATTGTATATTCAAGATCATCACACCACATGGAAGCCACAAAATAAGTCTAATATTCATTGGATTCATGAAAATTTCCTCCTATTCTAATGGGGGACAACTCTCCATTCAAGGTCATCAACAAAGGAAGAATTGAACTCACAAACAAAAGATTTAAGAATGTGCTACACGTTCCCAAACTTTCTGTCAATCTTCTCTCTGTGTATCAGATGAAAAACTATGGCATTGGAAAGAGAGTAATATTCATAGCTGATGTTGTGGATATCTATGACATGCAAACTAATTCCAAGGTTTCCATTAGTGAGGTAAATCATCAATCCATAATCTACAGATTTTCTGAATTTATTGAACTAGATTTTGCATTAATGCTTACCCATGCTGATGAAAGTAGTAGGATATGGTAAAAAAGGTTTGGGAATTTAAATTTAAGACATATGAAACAAATTATAAAGTAGGGAATGGTTGATGGTATACCTGACATCCACTTCTCCAAAGGAGTTTGTGAGGGATGTGTTCTTGGAAAACACCCTCAAGAGAAATTCGATAAAGGAAAGACTTAGAAGGCATCCTTTCCTTTAGATCTGATCCATAGTGATCTAATGGGCCCTTTTCTACATCCATCAATCATTAAAGCAAGGTACATGCTCATTTTTGTTGATGATTTCTCACGCTTCACATGGAATTGATTTCTCAGGAAAAAATTAGAGGTCTTTCAACACCTCAAAGATTTCAATGCCCTTGTTGAAACACAGTCAGGAAAGAATATCAAAGCCCTCCAAATCGACAATGGCGGGGGAGTATGTCAACCATGAGATAAAAAATCTTTGTCTTGAAGTCAGGCTTCAGTTGCAGCACATGGTTCCCTATACTCTGCAACAAAATGGAATTGTTGAGCGAAAAAATAGATCTCTAAAAGAGATGGCATCTTTCATGCTACATGCAAAGTCACTTCCATGGAGATTATGGGTTGAAGCAGTTAATTGTGAAACCTATATCCAAAATATATCTCCCCATAGATATGTCAAGGATAAGACCCTCTATGAGGCTTGGGGTGGCCTCAAACAAGAAGTGACCCACTTTCGTATATTTGGTTCTCGTGCATGGGCCAGGATTCCCTATGAGAAGAGGCAGGCACTTGATCCATAGAGCATAAATAGTATATTTGTTGGATACCCCAAAGGTTTGAAGGGATATAGTTTCATTGATCTCTCCTAGGACTAGATCATCATTGAGCGTAGTGTCGAACTCGGGGAAAGTATCTCGCATGTACCTCAATAGTTGCATGCAGACACTTTTGTACTTCCACCTATCAGAGATGATGAGCATGCACATGTTGAATCTTCTTCAGATGAGATTTCTGATTCAGAGGGTTTATATGATTCAGATACTGAGTCAGTACAATTATATTTAGAGTCAGTACACGCAGATGTAGATGCAAATCCAGAGAAAAGGCCCAAGTGGGCCAAGAATACTCTTCAGGATGTAGGAGATCTTTTTGGGGATCCAACTGATACTAGGAGGAATCAATTTGATTTCTAGGAGCCTCCTCTTTCACTCACTACCACTAAAACGATGCCACCTAGGCATATTTTCTTGGTTCAGTCTTCAGATCCATAGTCCTATGGTGAGGTTGTTAGGCATCCCTTTTGGGAATCCACCATGCAGGAGGAGTACAATTCCATCCTCGATAAACAGACTTGGGATCTAGTTCCCCTTCCTTCAGGAAGGAAACTTGTCAGGGGTATATGGGTCTACAGGACCAAGATCGCAGTTGGTGGACAAGTTAGCAGATACAAATCTAGCCTAGTTTCCAAAGGCTTTTAGCAGGTGCATGGCATTGATTATGATGAGATCTTCTCTCTAGTAGCGAAGATGGATTCCATACATTTGGAACTTCTATTACATAATCCAAGGGATGATAAGTTCGTCAGATGTACGTGAAGAATGCATTTATTCACGTATATCTCTCTGAGGAGATCTATATGGAGAAACCCCAGGGGTTTGTGAATGATTCATCTTTGGTCTATCGACTAAAGAAGTCTCTTTATGGCCTCAAGTAGGCCCCGAGGGCATGGTATGGAAAGATGGAATCCTACTTGTTGTCACATAACTTTGTATGTTGAAAGTCAGACACAAATGTTTACATGCTTAGGATGACTGATTCCCTTATACTCCTAGTTTTGTATGTTGATGATTTGTTGATCACCGATTTCTCGACTTCAACGATTTCTGCAGTCAAGAGGATTTTGAATGACATGTTCTTTATGATGGACATGGGTCTGCTACATTTCTTCCTTGGACTCGATATCATCCAGGATGCATCATGCATCAAACTATCTCAGACCAAGTATACATGAGATCTCCTTGAGAGATTTCACATGACAGACTGCAAGTATGCGTCGAATCCTTTCCTATAAGGAGTTAGACTTGAGGATGGTGGGGTGATCAAGGTGGATATCGACGGCCACCCACATATTCTACTGGCTCAAATTTTGTTTTTCCACCTTGGCATTTGTTTCGACATTTTTTCGGGTTCCAAACTTTTGGGGTTGTTTTGTGGCCTGAAACGACGTTTTTGGAGATTTGGAGACCAAGTGATTGCCAAAGGCACTGACCTAGGCCAGTCAAAAATCAGAAGATCAAGCCATCAGAAGATCAAGCCTCTTATTATGAAGAGTATTCTACAAACATTTTTGCAAAAATTAGTATTCTAATAATTGAAGATGATGTCTACTCCATTTCAGATTTATTTTCTGAAATTCATATGGAATATATATGGCATGCATATTAGGAGTCACATGCAGACATGGTTACATGCACCATGCATGCATCAGGAGACAAAAAGGGTGCCTCGCACATCAGATGCCATTTTTCTATTTTCTGAGAAAAATATGCAGAAAAAAATTTGATATTTGAATTTCTCCCGGGAAAATATCCAATTTAAAAAAACAAATCGTCCAAAACAGAGTCTGGAAAGTGAAGTTATGATCATTTTAAAATCAACAAAATTTCAACATTTTTTTGGAAACGGTCGTACGGTTTTCAAAGTTCCATCCAAACTTTATTTGGATATTATTAATTACAAGAAGATAAAGTGGATATGTGTGGAAATATCAATGATTCATATACTTCATCAGATCCATGCAGACATCTACATCTTCAACAAAATCTTCAAAGAGAACAAACTTGCACAGTTGCGAGGTCTTCTTGGAGTGAAGGACATGGTTGCTTAGCAACTGCCTTTTGTTCCTTCTTATTTTTTATTTTATGCATTGCAATTTTAGGGGGGGGGGGGGGTTTCCCATGAGGTTTTCCCTCTTTCCTCATTTAGTTCAGTGTATATTTTGTATTTGGGTACCTAACATGGCCTCGTAGCCGGGACCCATTCTTTATTTTCATCATAGTGATCTTCAGGGGGGGTGTTGGAGTTACTTCACACACACCTATGATTTATTTTTCCTAAGGTTATTCCTTATTTATTAGTCATAATTAGTCATTATCTAGTCTCCTATATTTTAGGGAAGAATATTCCACCTGGAGAATATTCTCTTTCAGTGGACACTTCAATTTGACTAGTTGAGTTGAGTTTAGATGTTGCATTGGTTTTATCACCATGCAACATTGGGATCATCACCAACTCACTACTCTTTGTTCAGTCAGTTAATTGAAGACTAGTTGACTAGTTAACTCAACTAGGTGGTAGTTCACTCCCGTAACTACCTAAGAGACTAGACTAGGTGGCAATTTACTCTTGTAATTGCTGATGTGTGTCCAGATCAATCTAGACCATCACTATGTCTCATTAGTTACTCATTTATTCTATATATATTTTAAATTATTCACTCTTTGAGTGTGGAATACGGTTAATGAGAATTCTTCCATTCTTTCTATCTTTCTTCTTCTTTCTCAATTTCTCTCTACAAATGTGTGTAGTATTTTCTAGCTAGATCTATTCTGTGCAATTTCAACACATTTACATAGACTAGGTGAAAATTTACTCCTGTAACTGCCAGTGTGTGTACATATAACTCTATACCACCACTATGGAACATTGGATTCTCCTCCAATGTGCATTAGTTGAGTTATACAGAGTATATTACGTGCAAATTATCATTCATTCATTTGGTTAATGAGAATTGTTCCATTCTTTCTCTCCTATTTTCTCTTTTCTCATATTTTCTCCGCAAACTGTGTATGTCATTTGCTAGCTAGATATTTTCTGTGCATTTTCAACACATTTACACATTGTACTGATGAATCACACATACTTTCATGTCACAATGCTTAAAAAATAAAGATAATCGTTGCAACTTACAAGTTGTGACAATTGTCAACTTGTAATTATTTTTTTTATAATTATGATTTGTGTTGAAGAAAAACATATTTTAGGGTAGGTAATGTATATTGAATCTCCCATGCCAAAGTTAAATATACAATGTAAATTGTGATTACTAATGTCTTAAGTCCCAAATATTCATGCTAGTGGAGTAGCAATGGAGTTGCAGTGAGCTATTAAGAAGGGTCTTTCATAACTAACTCCATATAAAGGGTTTGACATTGCCACTCTTAAAAAATATTCAATATCTAGAGAAATGCATATAGGATATCTCAAAGGGACCAAATACCATAGTAATTTCTTCTATTTTCAATGAGATTCCATATTCTCACATCTTTCTAGATTCTCAACGTCGATCTAGCATTGTTTGACCTATACACAAGAGTTGAGGGTTCAACTTTGTAAATTTCTTCATATTCTCAACCATTTATTTGAACTCCATTCCATATTTCTTTTTCCATAGCTAATCTTATATGAGGACCTTTTCACTAATATCTACTAAGGGTTCTCCAATGGTCTTCAATATTTCTAGTCATATTTTCATTCAAAATCTACATAATTCTAGATTGGATTGAGAATTAAATGAATGAACACAATAACCATAGCATTACAATAAAAACCAAGTTGCACTAATGAATCAAATGGTGAAAGACACTATAATGAACATGGAAATACAAAATGGATATCATAGTGGCTCTATGGAACATGCTTGAAGAATGAATTTGTAAGTTTCGACATATGCTCTCTTGGAGGTATGGTATCTATTGTAGTAAATGTTTTGAGGAAGATCTGTTGAAGAACATTGTTGGTGCATGTCTTAGTGTTATTAGTATATCTTATGGAACATTGTGAGAGGTATTTGTTGGTGACCTTGGTATATGGTTAATACATGCTTGATGCTATATAACGGTGAAATTATGGCACATGGTTTGATATAAGGGTTTATGGTATTTAGTTTATGGATGGTATGATGTACTTCTAGAGGCCCTTTGTTGGTTATCTTGGAGTATGTTCTTGTGCATGGTTGTTGCATTTGTTTTGGTTGGTACTGGTTGTTGGTACATGCTTTGTAGAGGCATGTGTGGGTGATGGTTGTGAGTTTCTATGAGTAGATTTGGTTGATTCACATCTTGGCGATATTGTGTATACGATTGATAATTGTTTTAGAGATTGGTCTTGGTGATTGGATCTGGTTTGGTTGATGAGATTATCTCTATATATTGTTGGCACAAGTTATTTGGTATAGATTGTTGCAAGATTCTGGTACAAGTTGATATAACATGTTATACAGTGACAGTTTGGAAGAAACATAGGCAGTGACCATGATACTTGGTGAGTTTGTGCTAGTTCACGAGTTGTAGTGAAGATAGGAGTGAACATCCACGAGTTGTAGTTAAGAAGGGTAGGGATACCCACGTGTTGCAACATAGACAAGTCGCAGATATGTAGAAAATATTTGAATACTGTTGGTACAGTTGGACATATTATTTTCTATCTAAAATATGGGTCTTCTACATGAGGGTTGGAATATTCACATCTCAGTTGGTGCTAAGATCTACAAGTTGAGACTTGTATTTGAGAGTTGGTACTCTCTTCTAGTTGGTGATCTTTTCAGTTGGTGCTGATAAAACCCCAGAGATTGTAGTCTTCATGTAACAACATAATACAAAAACTTATACATATATCTGGTGTTCATTGTGTTCATTATGATGACGGTTCATAGTTCTCTATTTTTGATGAATACTGTTGATATATGCAAGTAGATAATAATGAATGTAAGTAATGAATAATAACGTTTGAAGTGGTTGCTAACTAAAGGAAGAAATAATTGTAAAAAGAGCCACACACTGATTCACCCCCCCTCTTAGTGTGGTTAGTGTGTCCAAAAATTGGTATGAGAGCTAGTTTTTCACAATAATCCTTACAAGATTGAAGGAGATCCATGGACACAAATGGATGGATATGTAGTACCCTCTATAGACAAAGTTCCCTTCTTTGATGAGATAGATTACTTGACATAGAGAATAAAATTGAAAGGGTATATGAAGTGAAAAGGAGCAGGTGTTTGGGACACAGTTGTTGTTGGATGAGTTCCCTGAAAGAAACAATCCAAATTTGCATCCCAAAAGGAAGAAAAGAAGAAAAATGCAGTGGAATTCAGTACTATATTCAATGGAATCTCAGGTTCTATCAAAGAAATAATAGGACAATGTACCTCCACCAAAGATCTATGGTTGAAGTCAGAGAAGGTATATCAAGGAAAAATACAAGACACTAAATATAATCCCATCAAGGCTATGAAGCAAAACTCAGTCATCAATGAAGGTAAAGACCCTCCAAAATATTCTGATTGCAATACTTCTAAATGTAATGATGATGAGTTTTCTCCTGCAAATAAAGAAGAAGATATGGCTGCAATAGAAGAAGTTTGTGTAGAATCAACTAACAATTATCATATAGATGAAGAAGAAGATTTTTTAAAGATTAAAAATAAAGTTATAACTGGTTTAGGAGAAGTTATCATGGAAATAGAAGATGATTCATATGCTTTTGAGTTTCTTGAAAGAATCACTAAGGAATCCCTAGAAAAGTAACAAAAGCATACCATGGAAATAAAACAAAGGATCAAGAAACAAGAATAAAAATTAACAACTAAAAAGGTCATATCTAAGCAAATGACTCAATTACAAGAAAAATAGGAAGAGATCAAGAGACCAGAGACTGAAATAACTAGTCAAGAAAAAGAAAAGAAGAAGATAGATGACGAGCTTAGAAAAAGCCTTGAAGATCTTAAAGAAACAAGATAAATCAATATCAATATAAGAACCCAACTTGAAGAAGACAAAAGGTTAGAGGAACTATTGAAAAATCAGGTAAATGAAAAGGAAGAATCATGCCATAAGTTGGAAGAAAAAGTAGTCGATCTCAGAAGGAAAGCCGAGAAGTCAAACACTCATGTCAAGCTCATGAACAGATCAATAATATTAGATGAAATCTTGGATATTCAAAGATCGCCAAATGATAAATCTGGTCTTGGATACAACAAGGGAGCTTCACACTTTAAAGTTGGAACTTCTAAGAAGCATGATGTAGACCCTTCATTTTCAAAGAGTGAAATAAAAGATGCACGTCAAGAACCTACACAAACAAAAGGAAATATTCAAAAGATCAAAACAAGGAAGACACCAAGAAGTCTATCCTACACCTCAAAGAAAATTCAAAAGAGAGATTCCTTCAAGGTTGACACAAAAACACATGTATGAAGATGTTTTCAATGGTTACTTCTTCTCATGAAATGAATATGGTCACAAAGCTTTGAATTATAGACATTATGCAAGGAAATATGTTGGAGGATTCAATAACATATTAATATGTTGGATATGCAATATTGTCAAACACATTGTTGCACATTGTCACACCATGAGATTTTACAGTTGCAGTGGGTTTGGCCAAAAATCCTAGGATTTTTGGAATTCAAGGAGATGGTCAATAAGAAATTCTTCATACAATATGGCAAGAAGAGAAAATGAAACATGGAAGAAAGATAATTTTTAAAGGATGGAAGCTCAGAGAACAAGTGCTAAGAAACTAGGACACTCTCATAAGTGGATGAAAAATACTGAAAAGATAAACATGAATGAAGTTGGTGATGTTGATCGTGATGACCAACAAATGAGTCAAATGAAATTTTCATACTGAGGAAAGTTTCTGAGGCATACGTAAGTTGCAGTGGACTCAGTCACGTACATACACAAATTGCAGTCGGAAGAGTCACGTACATACGGGAGTTGCATGTGTATAATTCGTGTATTTGACTAAAGGTTTGATTCTATCCAAGTATGAGAAATATCATTGTGATATATCTATATCTGCACTTGAGTTGAGAGTTTCTGTTGTTGGTATTTTCTGTGATGAAGACTTGAGTGGTGAACTCAAGGGTTTTTTTCTTGGAGATTAGGGTTTCTTTCCCTAGAACTATTTTGTCTTATGTATTCCAGCAAAAAACTTGTTTGATGTTTACGAGCAGGCTGTGAATAAATTTGTACGGACAAGTTGCAAGAGCTACAAGTCCAAAAGTTTCAAAAAAAAGTATTTTCTAAGGAAAACGTGGGTTCCTATGGGAATAGTTGTGTACATATGCGAGTTGTTTGATGTAAAGTCATGTACATATTGTAAATTATGAAACAACAAATTTTTTGGAGACAATGACAATGACAAAGGCAGTGGAAGGCACATGGAGAGTGACATAGACAATTTTAGCAATAGTTACAGATCATTATAACATATTGATGGACCGTTGTATGATGCATGGATAGGTCCAAGGATCGTCAAAGGAATAACATATCATGGTATTCATAATGCAGTATAGTTGAGAAGTTGCTCAGTGTTTCAGTAGAGAAGAAACATCTGTTGCAAAAGAAAATTGCAATGATAACATATTTTTCACAGTGATTACATGACATCTTGCAGAGAAGAAAAGGGAGACATACCCATAGGGGGAGTTATTCTTTTCCCCATGATTGTTTACAACAGGTACAATTTCAGGAGGAGATATGTTGACATGATGAGTTAACCTTTGGTCATAGAGGAAGAGAAAAAATAGAGGCCCGAAGACAGAGGGAGCATCCCCAAGAGGAGAGACCCTTTTCCATTAATTTCAAAGGGGGAGAGATATAAACATTGACGAGGAGAGATGATCATAGTGGGAGCATGAGCATGAGTGTTTCCATCAATGCCAAAGGGGGAGATTGTTGAACTAATTTTTCATTGATGTCAAGGGTTTGAAGTCAAAGGGTTTATGTCAAGTGGTGTTGATCTGGATTTATGAGAAGAATGAAATGATGACAGATTATTAATAGGTTATTAACACAAAATAACATAGATACAATAAAACTAGTTTTCTATTCAATAAGGAAATAAGTTGAAACTGTAAAATTCAGCGGAAACAAGCTTACTGGAATGGTGGTGGCTTATCTCTCAGAAGAGATGTGATGGCTATGCTCATTTGAAAGAATATGATTACAATGAGGATCTGAAGGCCTTTTTACAATAAAAAGGAATTTCAAAAACCCTAGTTATCCAAAAACCTAACCCTAGGAGATGAAGCGCCAAAAGTCATGTGGGCCCTGTTTGGGTAAGTTATTACATCAACTTCCCGGGGTCGTAACTTTTGCATACAATCTTTGTTTTAGGCATATGATAGCCCATTGGAAAGGTATCGTTGAGGAGATTCATTTTGGGGGAAATATCGAAGGAATTTTTTTATTTTTCCCCGTTTTCCCAAAAAACATCGTTTACGGCCTCAAAATGGCTCTGGAAGTGAAAAACTGCTAAAAATAGTAAATTACCAAAATTTCAAGAAAATTGTTTTGAGCTAGTGGGAAAAGGTGGGTGGCCACCAATATCCACTTGGATGACGTGTCATGGTGATGTGTTTTCATTGAATTCAAGGTTGATGTCAAAGGGATTTGTATCATTGATGCCATGTCATGGGTGATATCCAAAGTAGTCGATGATCATGGATAAAAATGATATCATGAATGCTCTTATGTAGGAAGTACTAAATGGATGAACTCCAAAGTGGTCCACTTATGGTGCAAGCCCTTACGAGAATATGATTTTCAAATTCCAAATGGTTAAGTGATTAAGTAATCCTAGATGTTTGGTCATGAATCCCTAAGTTGTGTGGAAGAAACGAGCTTGAAGAACTTGTCAAGAGATTATCAGATTTGGATGGATGGATAGTTCTCATCATGCCATTACGATGATATGTGGTAATCACATAATTCCTCATGGATAGGGATATATGTCCTTGAGAAGTTGGAGAACCCTTTAGAGTAATCTAGAATCCCCTAGAAGGTCAAAAAGGGGTCAAAAGATTCTAGAAAGTCATAAAGAAGATTCCCTAGCCAAAGTGGTTGCAAAAGAAATTAATTAAATAATAAAGTGGTTGCAACAAGAAGTGGTGATTTTACTATTTATGGATAAAGTGGTTGCAAGTGGGTAAATTAGTTGAAAGTGGGTTAGTTGTAAAAGAGGTGATTTGAGTAAAACAATTAGAAGATAACTTTTAGAGGAAGGCACTTAGAAAAGTATAAATAAGAGAGAAATAAACTCCTATTAGAATGAATCTACCTATTGAATATCATTGAATGTATTTTTTTGTGAAAGGTTATTTGCAAGTATACATTGACAAATATGAGGAAGTGTAGATCTGAATTTATGAAGGAAATTCGAGGGTAAAGTCTCAAACTCAAGTAACCCTAATCTCTGAGACATTCGTGAGTTGTACGAAAGAACAATGCGAATGTTTGTGGGACATAGTGGCGTAAATCGTAGATACCCGCTGGATGTAGAACAAAAAAGAGAGGATATGTAGAAGGGTTTGTGCAAGCTTAAGAAGAGATACTTGGTCCTGGTAGCTAAGGCTGAGATTGGTCTGTTGGTTTGAGATCCGAGCCACCAGGCCAGTTACAGCGTGCAAAGGTAAGTATATATGATTACGAGGTTAGATCTTAGTGATGTTGTGGAACACGATTGAGGCATGACTTTGTAAGGTTCAACATATGCTCTCTTGAAGGCATGGTATCTATTGTAGTAAATGTTTTGAGGTATATCTGTTGAAGAACATTGTTGCTGCATGTCTAAGTGTTATTGGTATATATTATGGCACATTGTGAGATGTATTTGTTGGTGATATTGGTATATGGTTAATACATTCTTGACGCTTGATTACAGTGAAATTATGGCACATGGTTTGATGTAAGTGTTTATGTTTTTCAGTTTATGAATGGTATGATGTACTACTAAAGGCCCTTTGTTGGTTATATTGGAGTATGTTCTTATGCATGGTTGTTGCATTTTTTGTGATTGGTACTCGGTTGTTGGTACATGCTTTGTAGAGGCATGTATGGGTGATGGTTGTGAGTTTCTATGAGTAGTTTTGGTTGATGGACATACTGGTGATTGTGTATACAATTGAGGTTTGTTTTGGAGATTAGTCTTGGTGATTGGATTTGGTTTGGTTGATGATACTATATTTACATATTGTTGGCATAGGTTATTTGGTATAGGTTGCTGCAGGTTTCTGGTATAGGTTGATATGACAGGTTCCATAGTGACAATTTGACAAAAACAAATACAATGAAAATGATACTTGGTGAGTTTTTGGTAGTTCGCAAGTTGCAATGAGGATAAGAGCGTACATACATGAGTTGTAGTTAAGAAAGGCACAAATACCCGTGTGTTTCATCATAGAAAGGTCACGGATCTGTAGAAAATATTTGAATACTATTGGTACAGTTGAACATATTGTTTTCTATCTACAAGCTGGGTCTTGTACTTGAGGGTTGGAATCCTCACATCTTAGTTGGTGCTGATATCTGCAAGTTGAGTCTTGTATTTGATATTTGGTAATCTCTTGGATTTGGTTCTCTTTTCAGTTGGTGTTGATAAACCCCCGAAGGTTGTAGTGTTCATGTAACAACATAATACAAAATATTACACATATATATGGTGTTCATTGTCTTTATTACGATGATGGTTCATAGTTCTTTATTATTGATGAATGTTGTCGATAAATCCAAGTAGCTAATAGTGAATGTAAGTAATGAATAATAATGTTTGAAGTGGTTTTCTAACTAAAGGAAAAAATAATTGTAAAAATATCCACACACTAACTCAATTCCCCTCTCAATGTGGTTGATGTGTCCAACAACTATTATAATATTTGTCTTTTTTTTTTTTAAGTAAAAAAGCGGGGGATCCTGTTTATATTAGAGTTGCAGAGTTACAGAGTCTAGTTGTAATGCCAACTGTCCTACCTGGAAAGGAAACCGAGACAACTGGACATTCTATGCCACTTGTGTTCAAACAAAATAAATTATCAGAGTGTTATCCTTTCCGAAGGAAACCAGGACGCATGGCCATTAGGTTCAGTCTATATTCTAACAACCTACTTACAACATTGCTATGATACAACTGGGCTAAATATTTTTTCTGAAACAAAAAGAGATTGCTAACTATGGACATCACAAGACCTTTTAACCAGTCGGCTCGTCCTCTTCCCCTTGCTTTTTCCATCCTGTAGGAATTGCATAAGCTTCCACGCATGTAGGGCACTAACTTCTCGGGAGAGTCCTGGAGTGTGCAACATACATCATATTGAGTCGTTGGTTGATTTGAATTGTTCAAAAGATCTGATCATCCAGCATGCTCCGCATTTTGAAGATTAGTGCTAGGTACCCCTGGTTAGTGAAAGGAGGCTGGTCCTTCCAATTTCCTTCAATAGAGTCCAAGGGAAATGGCCATTGTGCATGGTTTGCTTCTTCACCTCCATTTCCTTCATTGACTTGATGTTCCTGCCACTTGTTCGACTGAGTCACTTCCTCTAGAGGTGCACCACTGGGCAGGTCAGCCTTTGCATTTGCACATCACGATACCTCTTCCTCAACATAGCAGGTGGTGAATTCCTCTGCCAGGTGAGTTGCTCTGTGACCACTCGGTATTCCTGGAGCTAGAATTTTGTCTTCATTGCCAAAATCAGTGTGAGGATTCCAATTGTTTGAGACTGTGAAAAGAGAGTGCTCAGGATGACTTTGCGTGGCCTCATCCAGGGTAATCTCTTCCACGTATGCCATGGGAGGCGTTCGAGGTCTCCCAGAATTCCTGTTTCTTCATGAGGATGCCAAGGCCAATGCCTTTTTGAAATTCTTCTGCCTCTGCCTGCGTGTTTCAAATGAGTACCAAGATGCACCCTTGCGAGGCTTTCGTCGTGCCCTGGGCATGTTGAGGAACCTGGAGATGTCTAAAGTTCCCAATGAAAGGATAACCCTGCTCTAGAACTCCGATGGCTCTGCATTCATGATTCGGCTCTGTGAAATTCGAATACCTCTCATTGTTGTCAAGGCAGCTGATAAGGATGAGAATGAAGGTGACTTCCTTGGCCATTAAGGATGGACTCCTAGTGCACTGGTGCATCGTACTGTTCACTTGCGTGAAGGCCCTCATCCTTTGGTTAAACCTGCATGGGCTTGTTCCCATTTTAATGCTGAAGGGATGGTCGCCGATGGGTTATATTAATGGCGCAGGCTGGCATTTGCCCGCGTGTCTCGACTTTGCGACATGGCACCCCATCTGGGGGTTTTAGATCACCGATGGATAAGGTTTGGCACCGATCGGAGATGTCTAATTCATTCGAGGTGTGGGCCTCCAAATAGAAATGTTCGGTCCCCATTTCTACTCCTTCATTTTCCAGGCAATCTGCTACCCTATTTTCTTCTCTTTTCACATGGGAGGGTGTGATGCTGAGATTGGTTCTAAGGAGGCTGCCAAAATCCTCTAGCAGCCTAGAGAGTCACCAACTGGGTGATATTTTCAGTGGATTACCCCCATGGAGAATCTTGGTGATTAACTGAATAACAATTTGTGAGTCCCCCTCCAAGATAGTCTTGTGATGGTATCTATCAGTAGTTGTTTGGAGACCCCATAATAAGCCTGTTAGCTTTGCTGCATTGTTTGTTGTTTCCCCTAGGAATCCTGCAATGAGACATAGGATCTCTCCATTGGAGTTTCTGAGTGTGGATCCATAGACCGCTGGTCTCGTATTGCCTTTGGAAGCCCCATCGAAGTTTATCTTTATGAAATCTGCTAGAGGAGGGGTCCAGATGGTTGGACTTCTATGTTGGTGCTTGGGCTTCTCTGTTATTGTTCGATTGATTAGATTGGGCTACTAGCTTTGGAGAATGCAATGTTCCTCTGGGTTGCAGTTTAGGTCCTCTTCTTTCCAGGATTTGCTTCTGATAGTTTCCTTGATTAGTGAAACTATTTTTTCCCAAGTTGTGTCTGGCGTGGAAGCTTTGGAGTGAAAGATTCATTTGTTTTGTTCTTTCCAAATTTGCCAGAGAATGAATCTTGGTAGAAGTTGCCAGATGTGTTTCAGTATGGGGTTGATGTAGGTGATAGAGTCCCAATTCTCAATTGTGTCATTGATGTTGTTCCGGTGTTGATTAGATCGACACATTATTTGCACTCCTTGGTCCCAAATCTGTTGGCTGAAGTGACATCCATTGAAAATATGTTCTTTGGTTTCCTCTTGTTGGCAGCATAGGACACAGAAAGAAGGCCCAATAAAGCCTCTTTTTCTGAGGTTGTACCAGGTTAGGACTTGGTTATGTGCCACAAGCCATAGGAAGGTGGAAACCTTAGGCTAGAGAACAAGGTTCCAGACTTTGTTCCATATGTTTTCCTTGTTCTGATTATGGTGATTATCCTGTAGAAAGTAAGCTTCCTTGATTGAGAAAGTGCTAGCTGTGGAGTACCCCCATATGAGGATGTTCGTACCTTCTCTATTGGGTATTTTTCGGTGGCTGGCATAGAATTGCCAGTTCTGTAGATTGAGATTCTCTAGGACCCCTAGGTCCCAACTAGAGGTTTTCCAATGGTGCCATTGTTGTCTTTGTTTCTCAGGTTTCCAGAGGTCTTTAACCCTTAAATATGTGTCCTAGTTGAGAGCTTGTTTGAGTGTTTTTATCTCCTCCAGTTCACCTAGGGGTTTGAATTGATGCCATGAGTCGTGCCAGAACATAGCGCTTTCTCCATTTTGGACCTCCCAGAATGTGTGATTTTGAACCAGAGCATGGTTTTGCCAAGATGTGTTCCAGATGTTGGAGCCCTGTAGTCAGTCATTGTGTCTAATAAGTTGATTATCTGGTGTGAGGGGGGCGTACTTCTGCTTCCATATTTACGCCCAGATGGCTATTGGAGTTATTATAATATTTGTCTTAAGTGGACCAATGCTAGTTAATTCTTGTGTAACTATTCCTGGGTTTATTCTCTCTTATATTAATGTCATTATTTTTTTAATGTTGGGAGACCCAACGATGGTGAATTAATTCAAATTGGGTATTTGATATCTTCATTTTATCATTTATTTTGAGACATATATACAACTTAAAGCTTCTCCTCATTGATTTTCCATGGCTCCCCCACATAGCTAGGCTATAATATTTTATATTTTTACAATTAATTTCACTCTAGACCATCCCAAAAGATGTGTTAAAGGGAGAGTGGATGTTGTTGTTAGGCAATCTAGTCACTTACTTTCTCTTCTTTCTATGTTTAAATATACATTTTTCCTTAGGACATAAGAAAAACCTTACGAAACTCCTTCATACCAACAACAATATCAATAATGCAATTCATCCTAAATATGAGAGTTGAGAACTCTAGAAAATCTCAATTTGAGCTATAATAATCTCATTGGAATGATTCATTCGAAAATAGGCAGCTTAACTAATTTTCTCTAAATCATTTTGTATGTGTGAGATCATAATAATTTTAGAAATGACATTCAAAGGAATTATTCTAAGATTTATTGTGTTGCAAGTACCCATATTGTTCAAGTTTATTGTTTTTCAATTATCCATATTCTTAACCTACATGTCTCTATATGTAATTTCATTTACCTTGGGTACTCCCATCATATCCTTTAATTTGTATACAAATTTCATATTTCTTAGATGGAGATTGATATATGTACATTATAATGTGTAATATGGTTGACTATCTTGTAATATCTATATAATCCATTTTATTTGTTTGGGTTGGCTATATAACTAGAATATCTCAAGAAATATTCATCTAAAGATAAATCTAATGATGTGGGACTTGAATGCATTCCAACAATAATAAAAAACCTTAACTAATTTTAATTTCACTTTGCTCAATTAAAGTGGATCAATTCTTTACTCAGTAAGCTAAATCTAGGTTAAGATTTGATGTTTCAATATATGTAAGTGTTGAACCTACATATTTGAAGAGGATGTTATATTGGAACTTCAAATTTGAGGATATAATAAATCACTTCAACTCACTCATGCAAATTGGTTCATAATTGCAAATTTGGTTATGTTCAGATTCTTAAATATAAATAGAGAGGTAGAAAAAATAGGTATTGTTGGAAACTCAATTAATTTTTTGTTATTATTTTTATTATTATTTTGGAGTTGGCATGCCAAATGAGGGTTCCCACATTACCAGACAATATCTATGTCACATTGGGTTGAAGAGCACGTCTTTACAAACTAATCATTTTTTTTACTAAGTAAATTTTATGTAAATGAATAATAAGATGAATTATGTATTTGACTATGTTATGATTATACATAATTGATAACCCTATTTAATGAGTTGTTTTGTTATTAACACCTTTTAAGTATGTTTTATGTATGTTATGGATTGGAGTATAATGGTTTGTGATTAATATGTGATAATAAGTTTAATTTGGTTTGTTCTTGATGTGAAAGAGGTTAAAATGCAACTAGGCGTAGTGTCTAGTCTCATGTCTGGTATTAAAGTTACATGTGACTCAAAATCACATTAATCCAGAATTATTTTTATTGTTTAAGAGCTTGACTTCCTTGAACATAAGAAAATAAGTTAATGGCCCAAGACATAGAGGAATGCAATCCCCCCTTGAGGACCACTAATGGAACATAAGGAAATAATTTACTGGACCACTACTGGAAATAATGAAATAATTTAACGACCACTAATGGGTCCTCAATGGGTCATTTCAAGTGACATGTTTTTTCTTGAATAATAGTGATGAGCCATCCATCATTTATGGATAATAGAAAATGATGATTCTTAAGAAGAAATTAAAAAAAGATCGAAACTGTTACAATTATATAATCATTAAGAGTTCTACATGGAAAATATGTCATTTGAAAAAATTGAACCTAAGTGGAGAGGAAAACAACCATTCCTTTGAACCAACTCAACTAAACCTAACTAACATGAAAAAGTTTTGTAATTTATAAAATTTAAACTTTTATAATTTACAACTAAATCAAAGAGTTTATCTAAATTCTTATAGTTTTACACACACACACATATAT